>PVIY010040991.1:0-21910 GCA_004026745.1 Myrmecophaga tridactyla | reverse complement strand
ATTTCTTTCTTTTTTTTTTTTTTAATTTGCATATGGGCAGGAGGCACCAGGGATCGAACTCCAGACCTCCAGCACGGCAGGTCGGAGCTCTGCCTGCTGAGCCACGGCAGCCGCCCGATGCTATTGCATTTCTTACAGAATTCGCATTCACCTCTGCACTTACGTGCTGAGTAGCCGATTTGTAGAGAAACATCTTCGTTGAAAGGCAGTGATGGAAGAAACAGGACCATCCTGAAAATATCAGCACCTTATTGTCGCATCCACAAAGTAGGATTAAACAACTGGGTACTTCTTCTTTGAAGACTCTTCTAGAGGTTTCTGGTTCTATTAATAATATGAAGTAGAATATAAAATGTCTAATACAAACAGTAATATATTGTTTAGTGCAACATTACTTGTAATAGATCTTAAATATCACCAATGCTGTTACATAATAATATGCCATATGCATACATTTATTTATCTATACACCAAAACAAAATTAATCTCGTCAGCCTTTTCCGCATATTTAGTCCTAGACCTTGAGATTCCAATATGAACAGCACTTGGGTCACCCTGAACCAAGTCTGTTGCAAAGGCTTTCTCTTTTTGGTTTATCATTTTAGCATTTCTATCTCATCTCCCCTTTCTGCTGAATTTTGCCTTAGTTGAAAATTAAGTGGGCTCTATAAATGAATCATGGCTTTCAATAGAATATATAATTAATTTGGAAGTATTAATTTAAGCTAACTGATGTTGGAATATATGTTTTGATTTCTAGAAATAAAAGCATTCCAAAAGAGCCTGGAAATACCAAGGGAAAAAAATACTGGAAAATTTCAAAATGTTTTTCTTAGGAAGAAGGATGTAAACAGGTAAACAGAGGCTTCTGTTCATACAAAACATCACTGATAAAATAGTCACTGTTAGAATATAGAAGTTATTCGCTATTAAAAAACTATTACGGTGCCAAATAAATCACTCCAGGACTCAGAGCTGTAAACAAAGGGAGAATAAACACACAACCAACATTCTTCCCTATATTTTTCAAGATTAAAGCTGAATGAAAGATAAATAATACAGAATGGTCTAAAAAAGTGAGTCTGAGAAGTTTTTAGAAGTAGGAAAAATTCAAGGAGAGATGGTTTCACACCGAATAGTTTCCCTTTTATGATTAACTCTGAATAGTTTCCCTCTTATGATTAACTCTCTTTGTTTATTCCTGCTTCTGCTTCTTTTATGGCGAGCACAACAAAATATTTATAGTCCTCTACTTTGCTAACAACAAATATTACTCAAATTGTTATCTACCCGGGAAAGTGTAAAAGGAACATTTTATATTCTGCACCAGCTTTACCCTAGATTCACTATCCTTCCACTGAGAATAGCTTCTATTCTGGTCTGCTGGCATCTGGTGTTGGTCGTTTTGTGCACAGTAGCACAGACACAGGGCTCCAAATGTCAGCAAGTATTTTAGAGACATGAATTTTAGAAAATAAAACAGTCTCATTAGAACCCGGCTGCCAGGCAGGCGGACCCCAGCTGTGTGCAGAGTCCCCGGGAACAGGACATTGCCGTCAGTGCTGTAGCGTGGACGTGTCTGGTCACTGCGTAGGAGTGACCAGGACGTGTCACCAGGATGACACACCACTCTGCAAGTGCCCTAGGAGGGCATGCGTAGAAATCTGGGCACACGCATCCAAATTCACTGGCTCTCTTACACCTAAACGTCCCCTTTCCCTTTTTTATTTTGAAGAGGCAGAAGTGGTTATTGGTCACCCATTCCCCAAAGGGCACCTGCGTCCACCTCCTCGATGCCTCAGAACTTCGGTGTGGTTGGTCTCAGATGCCACTTTGCCGTCCACGATCCTGCGGGTGGTGATCCTGTCGGTGGGTTGTGTGGAGCTGCGGCTGTCCAGAGCATCACCGAGACCCGTGTCCCCCCCGTCACCCAGCAGGCGGCGGTAGGTGGCGATCTCAGCCCCCAGCTCGATGGTGTCCAGCAGGGCCTCTACTCCTGGGCCTGGCGTGCCCTCGGCTCGGGTCCTTGCCAGCACTGACCCCAGGTGCAGCAGGGCCCCACTGAGCTGCTGTGTCTACAGGGCATGGTGGGCTTCCACCTCCCGCAGGCTGTTCTCCAGGCTGGCCTTCAGGTTTCTCATGGAGTCCAGCCTCAGTTTCCAAGGACTGGACAGTACGTCTCACCTCCATGAGTGTCACCTCAGCAGCTCCTAACTCAGTGGACGGAGAGGAGCACTCTGGTGCCCTCCTCAGTCTGCTGAGACCGGTACCTGTCCAGCTCCCCCCACTTCTTCTGGACAACTCCTCGTACTGGACCCGGAAGTCTGCCATGATCTGGCTGAGGTCCCAAAGCTTGGGGGCATCCACCTCCAGGGTTCCCAGAGCTGGCAATCTGGGTGTGCAGGCCTTCCCTTCCTCCTCCTGGTTCTTCTTCGTGAAGAGCAGTGCCTCCTGGACAGCCTCCGTCTCCGTCTCCGGCTGCAGCCGAGTGAAGCTGGTGTCATCAGGGACCCTGCAGAGCCCATGGACGTCGCTCTCCACAGCCTGGTCCGTGGCCAGCTCAGTGTCCTATTCGACTGTGCCGTCATGAGCAGCCAGTGGGGCCTTGTCACTCTGCAGGAGGATGTGGGCTTGTCCACGGAATTTTCAAGGATCCGAGCCCTCGGTTACCTCAATGGTATGGTCTTCAGGAAGTGGCCGCAGTCCCTGACCTGGGGTCCCTTCTTCTCCAGCTGTTCCTGAGTTTTGCCCTCTAGTCTCCGATTCTCAGTCTCCAGCTCCTCACCCCGTCCAGGTAGGAGGCCAGGCGGTCATTCAGGGTCTGTGTGCTCTCCTTCTCACCTGGATGCCCTCCATTCCGGCTAGACCCCTGGCCATCCTGCCGACCAGGCCCCTGGCTCCCCGCCTGCCCCGGGAGCTAGAAGAGCAGGACACGGAGATCTGAGAGCCTGAGCCACCGGCACCTGCATAGACACTGGCCACGTTGCTGGCCAGCCGGGCCCGGGGGCGGGGCAACTGGACAGAGCTCAGGGACGGGAGTTGGAGGAGAAGGTGGAGCAGGTGGGGAAGCCCGTGCTGTCTGGGGAGGAGGCGAGAGGCCGGAGCTCAGGTAGGCTCAGATCCCATTTCCTTTCTAAAGCTATGAATTGTCAGCAAGAAGGGGAGCGTGACTGGCTTAACACACAGTCTGTGAAAATTCTTCTCTACTGAGAGAGGACCAAGCAGTCAATAGAACAGCATTTAAGAAATGCTGGCCATGAGGAACACGAGCAGGTGAACGAAGGCTTCTGCTCACAGGAGCTACTCCTGATGAGACACTCCTTATTGAAAGGAGCAAAGAAGGTATCCACCAGGAGCGCTCTGTCCATTAGGCTTTCTGCCGTCGGGAACGCCAGTCGGCGACTCCGTCCACTGACCGTACTTACCTCTGACAGGTAGGTCTGGAGGCCTTGTCCAGTCCTGACCGGTGCTGGCTGCTGGCCCTGGGCACGTTCCTCATCCTTCCGGGTCTTTCCCAGACATGAAATGACATGGCTTAATTCTGATTTCTAACAGCCTTTGCTATTCTGATTTTTAACACTCTTTGCATTTGAAGGTGGGTATCAGTTCAGGCATGTGGTTTCTCCTAGGAAGATGCTTTCTTGGTGCATGTATGTCTATGTGCGTGCATAGCAATTCGTTATTTTCATTTTCCTGTTATATGAAAAAAGAAAGTAAATTAAGAAGAGTTTTTATCAGAAAAAAGAACTGGCATTTCCTAAAATGTAAAGAAATTTGGAGGAATATTTTGAAGATGATTTATCCTAAAACCCTTTTTACATTTATGCATTTATCTGTAAGTCGAGATGGAAAGTGGATAGAAACAACATATAAATTTGTACATGGTGTTTTTAACAGCTGTGATGAGTGCTCAGGGTTGTTTCTTCTGAGAGTGACACCACATCTGTGTGTGCTCACGCATCACAGTGACCGCGGTAACGTCCGAAGTTTACGGTAGCCATCCTCCAGGACGGCCCAATGACTCCAGTTTCCTGGTATTCATGCTCCTTGTGTCCCCCCAACTTGGAATAGAGGTGGCCTGTGTGACCATTGAGTTATTGCATAAATGGCAGTGGGTGACCCCCAAGGCTGGCCCATGAAGGACGTTTTGGCTTCCACCTTGCTCTCGGGGTCATTTGCTTAGGGGGAGCCCAGTGCAGAGGTCCACGTAGAAGGAGCTGAGCCAGCACCCAGGGACCGTCACTGTGAGTGAGCCACTGGAGACCCAGGCTCAGCCACGCCGCAGGAAGGCAGCAGATCCGGCCGACAGCTGAGCTACAGCCTCATGCGAGACCCGAAGCAGAGTCACCTGGCTGAGCCATTTCCCAATTCTCAGCCCACAGAAATAGTGTGAGATAAATTATTGTCCTGGTCAGTTCTGAGTTTTGGGTTAACTTGTTCTGCAGCAATAGATGACTAACACAACATTATTAGTTGCGAGTTATGTTTATAACTTAGTTGATATCAACAATATCATTACTTGTCTATGTTCATATGTTAAAGTATCCTAAAGTTATAACTAATGAACTCAGACTAATAACAGTGTTGTTAGTGACTGGTCAATTTTGTACCTTAGTTTAAGCTTAAAGCTGCCCCCTTATTCTTCCTCTAGTTTTAGGTGCTAATATCATACTGATAAACAAAGGAGGGAAACACTGACTCATTTTGGTCAGTGTACTTTTTTTTTTTTAGTTCTACATGCTTCAAAGCTCAGAAGATAACTGAAAAATTATGTTTTGCAAAGTTTTGTTCACTGGATATGCGATATCTCAAAGTATTCGCAAACATTTAGATACTTGAAATACTCTGCATTTACCTTCAGGCCTTAATGAATATTGAGTGGAGAATGTTATATAAGTACCATTTCATCTCCTCTGTGTGGTGAGACATCCTAAACTGTGGGGAAGATAAGAAGCTTTGTAATCTATTCCCTGCCCTCAAAGACCTTTGTCACAGAGTTAGTAAGACTAGTACTCATGTACCATAAAAGAGAGAAGCTAATTAATATAAGAATTCAAGAAGAAAAGATCACATTGCTCATTTATGACAACTTCAATTAAAAGTGCAAAATTACTTATTGTAATTCCTTAATGTGACAAAAGTTAACCTAGCAGGCTTGAGACAGCCATCCTTAGAAAAGTCTGCTTGCAAGATTGGCTGTTGGCTGACATCTGGAAACTTGACTGGTAAGCAGTTCCCTACACTGACAACGAAATTTTCCTTAAATGATGAGTGGCTCACTCTGCCTAGACAGTTCTACAAATAATATAATTTATTTTGAGCACCTGTTTTCCTTCTGGGAGTCCGGACTTTTGGTTCATGCTAGGCAAAGTGGATGCCTTTGTGACATGCCCCCAATAAAGGCCCGGGTGCTGAGTCTCTGCTGAGCTTCCCTGGCAGACAGCACTTCCTGTGTGTGGTCACAACTAACTGCAGTGGATCTAACTTACCCTGAGTAACTCCTCTGGGAAAGGTTCCTGGAAGCTTGCGCCTGGTTTCCTACACACTCCACCACATGTGCCGTTTCCTTTTGCTATTGTGCTTTGCGTCCTTTTACTGTAATAAATGTTAACACCGCGGACAGCTATATGCTGTGTTCTGCAGGTCCTTAAGCAAATCACTGCATCTGGGTTGTCTCGAAGACCCCTGAAATACTTATTCTAATAAAAAGTAAATAAAGTAGATGGAAAGTAGAGAAGATCTGTCAGCTTCTTCATTCAAAAGCTGTACATTTATCATCTGAAGTAAACAAATGTTTATGAAATAGCAATTTTCAATGTCATGGCTACACACTTTTCATTGATCTCATGCTTTCCTATCGTTTGGTTAGAAAATCCCATTCCAAAATATTAATAGAACTAGCATAAGAGAATTGTTCTGAACTATTTTATCATAGAATTTTCATATTTTTGCTAAATGTTAGGTATCTGGATCTTTTTCTGGAATGAACTTTTGACCCTTTAGCAGGCATTTATTTATAAATCATCTTTCAGTTTTCTTCCATGTCAGCTTTTATTCACTGCAACTTATTTTTATCATGGAAAGATTTGTTTTGGCTAAAGAGGAGAAAAGTTGAAGTTCAGGCCTCAGTCAAATGGAATGAGTAGCTTAGTAAACCCCCTATTTTTTGAGTTGGGGTCCTGAAGGGTCCACCATTGAAGGAAAGTGGAATGAAAAATAGATTGATCTTAGAACTTCAAATCAGCTTCAATTCCTCTTAATGCCTGAAGCCAGATTGAGACGATTTTATAGATTGGTGTACACCCAGTCCTCTGCCAGAGCAAATGTAAATAGTTTCTGGAGAAGATAACACCATTCTAGTCATCAGGTTAGTTCTACAAACAATTTTTCAAATACCTTGTCTTGCACAGAGTGGAAAACAATTAGGCACAAGAGAAAATTAAAAACCATAAACAGGAACCAGTAGAAATAATAAACCATAGAAAACAACTCTAGTGGTTCCAGTTATTGGAGTTACCAGACACAGACTTTAATATAAATTTGCTTATTATATTCAAGGAAACTAATTAAAAATTTTACTATGTTAATAGGCCACTAGAAATTATGGAAAAAGTGATAGCAGATTTGAAAAATACAAAAATTCTACTACTAAAAATGCAATAACTAAAATGTACAATCGAATGGATGGATTTAAATAGTCAAAACACCATTGAAAAAGGAATTAGTGAAATGGAAGGTATTTTGGAAGAAAATTTCCCAAATTAAACATAAAGAACAAAAGGATGGAAAACATTGAAGAAAAAGTAAAATATACAAGGCACAGAGTGAGAAGTTCTAATATTTGTGTAATTGGAATCCTATAAATAAAGGCCAGAAATGATGAGAGAGAAGATACATTTGCAGGGACAGTTTCTTGGAATTTTTCAAGATGAATAAAAAACAAAGCCACGGATTTAAGAAATCAACCTTGTATTTATAGGATCAGCCTAACTTAGATATGGCATATTATCCATTTTATATATTGATTACTTAAAAAATAATGTTTATATCTACATTCATGAGTGAAATTGATGTAGAATTTTATTTTCTTTTTATCTCCTACTTTAAGTTTTAGTATCAAAGCTATGGGTTTCACCCCCCCCAAATCTATTTTGCCTGATATAAATATGGTTGTACCATCTTTTTTTTTTTTAATTAAAAAATTTTTTTTAAACATAACAACATACAAAAATGAACATTCTTGTCATATGATCATTCCATTTTTGATATATAATCAATAAGTCAGAATACCATCACATGGTTGTATTTTCATCACCATGATAATTTCTTAGAACATTTGCATCAATTCAGAAAAAGAAATAAAAAGAAAAAAGAAAAAAACTCATACATATCATACCACTTACCCCTCCCTCTCACTATTGCTAGTATTTCCATCTACCCAGCATATTTTAATCTTTGTTCCCCTATTTTTCCTATACCCCTTATCACTCCCTTTCATTTATCACTAGCATTCCAATCTAGTAAATTTATTTTAACATTTGTTCCCCTACTATTTATTTATTTTTAATCCATATGTGTTACTCATCTGTCCATACCATAGATGAAAGGAGCATCAGACACAAGGTTTTCACAATCACACAGTGAAAGCTGTATAATTATACAATTATCTTCAAGAAACATGGCTACTGGAACACAGCTCTACATTTGCAGGTACTTCCCTCCAGCCTCTCCGATATACCGTAACTAAAAAGGTGATATCTATATAATGTGTAAGAAAAACCTCAAAGTTAACCTCTTGACTCTGAAATCTCTCAGCCATTGACACTTATTTTGTCTCATTTCTCTCTTCCCCCTTTTGGTCGAGAAAGTTTTCTGAATCCCTTGATGCGGAGTCCCAGCTCATTTCTGTCCCATGTTGCCAGGAAGGTTTATTCCCCAGGGGCTCATGTCCCCATAGAGAGGGGTAGTGCAGTGAGTTTGCTTGTTGTATTGGCTGAGAGAGGCCACATCTGAGCAGCAAAAGAGGTTCTCTGGGGGTGACTATTAGGCCTAATTTTAAGTAGACTTAGCCTATCCTTTGTGGGGATAAGTTTCATATGAAAAAACTCCAAGATTGAGGGCTCAGTCTATTGCTTTGGTTGTCCCCACTGCTTGTGAGGATATCAGGAATTCCCCACATGGGGAAGTTGAATTTTTCCCCTTTCTTGCCATTCCCCTAAGGGGACTTTGCAAAAACTTTTTTATTCACTGTTCAAATCACTCTGGGATTTATTGGGACATCACTTTGGACAAACCTGCAAATTCTCATGCCCTACTCAAGGTTCCATGTATTTATGGTGTTCAATTAAACTGTCCACATAAGTTATATTAGGAAATGCACTAGTCAAATTATGAATTTTGTCCCAAATAAGCATTTTTTGCTTTAGCCTTACACATAAGGTAAGGTTTTAAAATATGAATTACCATCTATTTTCAACACCCTGCAATATTGACATTCCTTTGTTTTTCTTCATGCAAAACATTTTTTAATTTGTACATTTAGCCACTAACATTGTACGCTCTAATATCATCTTTTTCTTTATTATATTTGATAAATAATTCCAATTCTTTTATTTTCACTCTTCTATGCCCTTAAGTTTTAAGTATATCTCTTGTAATTAGAATATCATTGGGTTTTGATTTTTATCCAATTTAGATGAAACCCTTATTTATATGCATTGATCTTTGTCTTCTAATTGGAGTATTTTGTCCACTTAAATTTAATGTAATCACTGATATATTTGATTTTAAATATAAATATTTTCTTATTTTTTTCTATTTATCTTGTGGGGTAGTTTGAAGCTGTTTTGTACCCCAGAAATGGCCATGTTCTTTTAATCCATTCCTATGGGTGCAGACCTATTATAGGTAGAAGCTTCTGCTTAGATTATTCCAATTGAAATATGACCTACCTCATTCAAGGTGGGTCTTAATCTCCTTACTGAAGTCCTTTATAAGAGGGCTTATATTTATACTTATATTTATAAAAATATACACAGATGCTAAGAGGTGAAACTCAGAGAAACCCAGAGAAGCTGAGAGGCAGAGCAGCCAGAAGTTGAAAGCTATGAAACCAGAGAGAGAAGGACAAACAGGCATTGTCATGTGCCTTGCCCATGTGACAGAGGCCCCAGATGCTGACAGCCTGTCTTCAGAGTCCACGTATCATCCTGATGTGTTGAGTTGGACATTTTCATGGCCTAAGAACTGTAAATTTTAAGTTAATAAATCCCCATTGTGAAAGGGAACTCATTTCTGTTGTGTTGCTTAATGAATCCTAAAACAACTAAAATACTTGCTTATTCTCTATTTTCTTTATTTACATTTCTTGCTTTTTTAAAAACAATTATTGGGTATTTTTTATTATCCATTGGAAGTATTAGTAATTAAGAGTTGGTCTAAATTGTGTTAAACTAACAAACAGATCCCGAATCTCAGTAGCATAGGAACAAAGGCTTGTTACTATCATAGGTATGATGCGTATCTACTGAGGGTCTTTGTCACTTCGGAAGTAAGCTTTTGAAACATTGTTGGTTTGGTGCAGAAGGAATACAGGAGGGCCCTTATGCTGCTGCTCAGAAAATCACCTGTCACTTCTGCTCCATTCTATAAAGTGCCAGGCTTTCTAATTCTGCCATTTGTGAAGGGCAAATAGGAAGGGGAGCATAAGAAGGGTCAGTGAATATTTTGAAAAACAATACTATCTATCCCAGGAGTTTAAATTATTTTACTATTTTATCTGTGGCTATGATAGAGATTACAGCAGTCATCTGTTCTCACGTTTTGAAGTCTACTTTTAATTAGTAAGTACCTTTGTCATTTTTCCAGTAAAGCAAAAATCTTGCAATACTTATCCTTGTCCTGACTGATATGATAGTTTGTGTATTTTAATTCCTGATATGAATGTTCTACCAGGTATTCTTCTTTTTTTATATTCACTATTAATTTTAAATTTATTATGTGTTTATCATTTTCACTGATCTTCATCCATTTCAGAACCTGTCCTTCCATCTAGAATAATTTTCCTTCCTTATGAACACCCGTAAGTATTTTCTTTAGTGACATCTGTTGATGATAATTTCTACGGTTCTGTTCCTCTAAAATGCATTTATTTTGCCTTTGGTAGAGAGGAATAAAAGCAATGAAAAACTAAATATTGGAAAGGAGTCATGAAACGACATTATTTACAGCAGAAATATGTTTGTACCCAGAGAAGATGAAAGAACCAAGTGATAAATTTTAGAACTAATAAGACAGGCAACATTGCTGGGTACGCTCTCAATATCAAAGATGAATTGTATTTCTATATACTAGAGATGCTTGAACATGCTTTCACAAAAAGGGATAAGATTTACAATACATAAAAGCACATAGAATAGTGGAAATAAATCTAGCAAAATATGTTCAAGATGTGCAAATATCTACGAAGAGTACAGTATGCCACTAATGCGATGATAGACAGACAGATAAAACAGAATAGTGAGCCAGAAACAGCCGCACAGACAAAGAACGACTTGATTTTTGGTAAATGGGGTATTATGGAGGAGTGGGGAATGGAGAGTATTTTCAAAAAATGGTGTTGGGACAATTTGATATCCCATAGAGAGAAATCTGACTGTACTTCAAATCATGCACAAAAATCAATTCTAGGCAGTTTGTGAATTTAAATCTGCAAAGCAAAATGTCAAACCTTCTAGGAGATAATATATGACAATATCTTCATTATCTCAGAGTAGGATAGATGTTTAAACAGGACAGAAAAAATACTAACCATTGAAGGAAAGGTTGATAAAGCTGACTATAATAAAATGAAGATTCTATGTTCCTCAAATGATATCATTAAATGAATGAAAAAGCAGGACACGGAGTGGGAAAAGATATTAACAACATAGATAATCAAAAAAGGGAACTTTTTAAAAGAACTCCTACAGACCCTACAACATCAAATGTGCTTAAGGAGGGGGGTCATGGGCCCCTGGGAATGGAAGCTGGAGCAGCCACACTGGGAGACGGAGTGGCGTGATGAGGTGGGGTTGAAGGCTTACAACCTGTGACCCAGAAATTCCACTCCTAGATAGGAGCGCTTTATGTGTAGCAGGACCCACTTCTAAGAATAGTCCTGGCACTGCTATTGTAATGTTCACCAGCAGCTGAGTGGAGAAATAAACTGATATAATCACCTCACAAAATACTGTAAAGCAATGAAACTAAAGGAGCTGCAGCTGCATGGCATAAGAAGGGAGAATATCAGAAATAGAGTGTTGAGCAGAAGAATCCAGACACGAAAGAAGACAGACCATATGATTTCACATACATAAAGTTCAGAAAAAGGCAAAACCACACCATAGTGTTCAAGGACATATTCTTAGGTAGTAAGATCATTTTCTTAAAGGAAACAGATGATTAAGTTAAATGTTAGGATAGGGCTTACCTTTGACGGGGAGGAGAGGAGGGACTTCCTGATCTTGCATGGATTTTCAAATGACAGATAATATTCTATTTCTCGGCCAGATTATTAGTTTTATGATAAATCAAAGTCTTGTTCATTTCTTTGTTGTGCATTTTTTGATAAGGGCATTTTATTTCACAATAAAATGTTAACAAAAAATCACCCAGGCATAGGAGACAAACTTTGATTTATTTAATCATGCTTTAACTACTGGAACTCGATCAGGCAGCACACCTCAAAGTTCTTGCTTTGGTGTTTCCATTGATTTCTTTAATTATCACTGTGTGGACTATGCTCCTGAGAGAGGGAACGTTGGGGCTCTCTGATCATTTCCACCAGCGTGTTTCCTGACAGAGTAGGATGACAGTTTGAAACCACAGTGCCACCAAGCAAAATGCACGTGGTGCTCGGCTCCAAGTAAACCACAGTGTCCACTGGAGCAATCAAAGTAATATGGCTGTGAAAAAGTCATCACTACTTTAGTAGAAGTGACTTTGCCAACTTTGGCTTATGCTTTCTTGCCCCATCTGGCCCACGTACAGACTCACTGGGTGGCCTGGGAAAGTTTTATCTGACCCCTGGGGGGGCCCAGCAGCTCACAGAGTTTCCAGGATTATTGATCCAATTCACAGAGCCCTTGAGAAGTATTTATTTGCCAGCAAAGCCAACCTTGATTCCAGAGAATTGTAATCAGCATTTACAAATTATACTGGGCCCCCTTTTCCTGTATATCTCAACTAAAGATGAAATGCTTGAACTAATGTACCCAGGAGAACAAAAACAACCAAACTAACAATTAGTAGTTTTAGAACTTGTTCTTTTGATTTTGCTGTATTTTCAAAGCTTCTATTTATAGTTAAAGAAACTTTTACTCAGGCTGCTTGCACATAAGAACATGCTTACTCTGCTTTGCTGACATACCATAAATGATTACGCAGTGTAACACCCCTTTTAAGTTTCTCCCCAATGATGGCTTTATTTCTGTCTCTATCACCTTTGCACAGTCCACAGCTCTCCCATTTCATCCACCTTCACATGTCCAGAGCACACCGTCTTAATTCTTTAAAAGATGATACTCTGAGAAATTATTTAATTCTAAAATTGTCCTTTCATAAAGCTCAGGATTGCATTTTGAAAACTGTAATATATTTTGGCACTCAATGTTTAAAATTAATTAAAAATGAGGATGTATCTACAACAAATGCAAGGACGTTTAAAATGTCTTCAGTTGTTAAACTGAGTTTTTTTTTTTAATTAATACCTAAGTAGAGCACATTTGCAGAAAAATGAGAAGAAAACTCCCCAGAAAAACCTATACAAATAAGTAAACCAAGATATCACCTGGAGATACCACTTTTTTTTTTGGTATGTGTTCTTCTAAGTCCTTTGCTATGGATACCTGTACAATTACTACTTCCGTGTATACACACACACGTTATCTGGGTTGAAAAGGACTTTGGTAAATAACAGTTATTTGTTAATTATTTAAATACGGCCTATTTCTGAGAGTCATTCCAGCTCACCAGTCACAAAGGCAGAAAGCTCAAGGCGGTGAATCGAGGGGTCTGGGCTTGCCCCTGGCGTCGTAACGGCGTGGCGTGTACTTAAAACAGCCACCAGTGCATGCCATGTGTGTGTTTGCTTGTTTTTAATGTTATTTCAACCGAAAATTTCTCCCTGTAATCACTTTCACATAAATAATCCAGTACTTTTAATTACATTCACAGTACTGTGCTACCATCATCGCCATCCATTACCAAAACTTTTCCATCATCCTAAACAGAAACTCTGTTCCACGTAAGCACTGACTCCCATTCCCTACCCCTCCGCTGGCCCAGGTAGCCTGTTCTCGGTTTCTGACTCCATGAATTTGCTTATTCTCATTATTTCATATCAGTGGGATCAAACAATATTTGTCCTTTTATATCTGACTCATTTCACTCAACCTGATATCTTCAGGGTTCATCGATGTTGTTGTATATACCAGAAGTCCACTCCTTAACAGTTGAATAATATCCCACTGTATGTTTTATACCACATTTTGTTTAGCCATTCACCATTGATGGGAGCTTGGGTTGCTACCATCTCTTGGCAATTGTGAATAATGCTGCTTTGAACATCAGTGTGGAAATTTCTGTTCTGGTTCCTGCTTTTAATTCTTTTCTGTCCATACCTAGAAGTGGGATTGCTAGATCATATGCTAATTTTATACTTAACTCGCTAAGCAATTGCCAAACTGATTTCCAAAATCACTGTTTACCACAGTGATTGCACCAATTTATATCCCCCAACAATGAACAAGTGTTCCTAATTTTCCATATCCTCTCCAATTATTTTTTAATGGTAGTCATTTAGTGGGTGTGAAATGATAATATTTCAGGCAATGCTGAATAACAGTGGGCATCCTTGTCTTGCTCCTAATCTTAGAGCATCTTTGTGCTGCACCTGATCTTAGATGGAAAATTTTCAGTCTTTCACCATTGAGTGTGATGTCAGCGATGGGTTTTTCATATATGCCCTTCATAATGCTGAGGAAGTTTTCTTCTATTCTTAGTTTTCTAAGTATTTTTTTTCCAAGAAGAGGTAGTGGATTTTGCCAAATGCCTTTTCTGCATCTATTGAGATGTTTGGGAGTTTTTTTCTTTCCTTCTATTAATGTGGTATATTCATTAATTGATTCTTTTATGTTGAGTCATCATTAATTGATTTTTATGGCTATATATGGGATGAATCCTAGGTCAAGGTATATAATTTTTTAAATGTGTTGTTGGATTTGTTTTGCTAGTATTTTGTTGAGTATTTTTCATCTATACTAATAAGAGATATTGATTTGTAATTTTCTTTTCTTCTTGTATCTTTATCTGGATATTTTAGTAGAATGATGTTGAGTTCATAGAATGAGATAGGAAGTTGTGTTAGTTTGCTAGCTGCCAGGATGCTATATGCCAAGGATGGAAACACTTTTAAAGAGGGAAATTTAACAAGTTACATGTTTACAGCTCTAAGGAAGTGAAAGTGTCCAAATTAAAGCACCAGCAAGAGGTTACCTTCACTCAAGAAAGGCCAATGGGTCAGGGACCCCTCTGTCAGCTGGGCAGTCACATGGCTGGCATCTGCTGGTCCCCTGCTCCTGGGCTCCGTTGCTTTCAGCCTCTGTTCCTGTGGGGGTTCCTCACTTTGCTTCTCCAGGACTGGCTTTCATCTCTTGGCTTCCCTTGACTGTTCCCAGGTTTTGGCTTGCCTAACATCTCATGGTGACATCTGCTGGGCTCCAAGCATCTCTAAACATCCATGTTTCTGTTCTCCATGTGTCAGCATCTGTGTCAGCTCTGCTCTGAAGTTTCTGTTGGCTCTGAGGCTTCTGTCGTTTCTAACTCTCCAAAATATTTCTTCTTTTAAAGGATTCCAATAAACTATCAAGACCTACCTGGAGTGGCTATAGTCACATCTTCCTCTAGTCGAAGGTCACACCCACAATTGGGTGTGTCACATCTCCATGGAGATAATCTAATGAAAATTATCTCCATGGAGATATTCAACCTACAGTATTGAATCAGGATTAGAAGAAAAGGCTGCTCCCACAAGGTTAGATCATGATTAAAATACAGTTTTTCCGGGGTACATATATTTTCAAACTGACACAGAAGTGTTCCCTTCTCTTCAATTTTTTTGAAGAGTTTGAGCAAGGTAAGTCATTCTGCTGGGAATGTTTGTCAGAATTCACCTGTGAAGCCACCTGGTTCTTGGCTTTTTTGTTGTTGTTGTTTTGGTTAGGTTTTTTTTTTTTTGGTTAGGTTTTTAATTACTTATTTAATCTCTTTATTATTTATTGGTCTTTTGAGATTTCTATTTCTTCTTGTGTCAGTGTAAGTAGTTTATATATTTCTAGGAGCTTGACCATTTCATCTAGGTTATCTATTTTCTTGACATATAGTTATTCATACAATCCTTTTATTGTCCTTTCTATTTCTGTAGTGTTGGTAGTAATGTCCGGCCTTTAGTTTCTGATTTCAATTATTTTGTCTACTTTCTTTTTTCTTTGTCAGTCTAGCTAAATGTTTGTTGTTACGTCAAACATTTTCAAGAACTAGCTTTGGTTTCATTTATCCTCTGTATTGCTTTTTAATTCTCTATTTCATTCATTTCTGCTCTAATTTTTGTTTCCTTTCTTCTGTTCTCTTTAGGTTTGGTTTGTTTTTATTTTTCTGGATCCCCAGTTGTGAGGTTAGGTCTCAATTTTTGAGCTTTCTTCTTTTTAAATGTAAGCCTTTAGTGTTATACATTTCCCTCAGAGAACTGCCTTTGCTGCATCCCATGAATTTTGGTATGTTGTATTTTCATTTTCCTTTGCCTGAAGATATTTCTTTGTGATTTTTTTCTTTGATCCATTAATTGTTTAAGAGTGTGTTGCTTAATTTCCACATATTCTTAAGTTTCCATTTCTCCCTCTGTTATTGATATATACCTTCTTTTAATTGTGTTTGAAGAGTGTTCTAGTTTGCTAGCTGCCAGAATGCAACACACCAGAGATGGATTGGCTTTTAATAAAAGGGGATTTATTTTGTTAGTTCTTCAGAGGAAAGGCAGCTAACTTTCCACTGAAGTTCTTTCTTATGTGGGAAGGCACAGGATGGTCTCTGCTGGCCTTCTCTCCAGGCCCCTGGGTTCCAACAACTTTCCCTTGGGTGATTTCTTTCTGCATCTCCAAAGGCCTGGGCTGAGCTGTGAGTGCTGAGATGAGGTATGCTGAGCTGCTTGGGCTGTGCTACATTGAGCTCTCTCATTTAAGCACCAACCAATTAGGTCAAACGTCATTCATTGCAGCAGGCATGCCTTCTAACCGACGGCAGATGTAATCAGTGACAGATGAGGTTCACCTACCATTGGCTCATGTCCGCAGCAACAAAACTAGGTACGTTCACCTGGTCAAGTTGACAACTGAATCTAACTACCACAGAAAGGGTACAGTGTATGATTTAATGTTTAAATTTATTGGGACTTGTTTCGTATTTTAATATGTTTAAATCTATTGAGACTTGTTTTGCGACCTACTCTGAAGAATGCACTCGAGAATAATGTGTATTCCCCTGCTGTTGGGTGAAATGTTCTATATAAGTCTGTAAGGACTCTTTGGTTTATAGTACCTTTCCAGTCTTCTATTTCCTTACTGATCTCTGTCTTGATGTCCTCTCCATTATTGAATGTGGTGTGTTGAAGTTTTATACTCTTCACATAGAACTGTCTATCTCTCCCTTCACATCTGTCAATATTTACTTTATATATTTTGGAGCTCTGCTATTATGTGCATATATATTTATAATTTATGAGATCTGTTGAATGGATCCATTCAACATTTATCATTATATAGTGAATTTATTTTTTCCTTGTAACAGTTTTTGACTTAAAGTTTACTTTATCTCATATGAGTAAAGCTACCCTCTCTTTTGATTACTATTTTCATGGTATATTTTTTCCACCCTTACACTTTCAACCTACTTTTGTCTTTAAATTTAAGATGATTCTCTTGTATACAGCATATAGGTGGGTCATGCTTTTTTATCCATTCTGCCAATCTCTGTCTTTTGGCTGGAGAGTTTAATTAATTTACACTTAAACTACTAATAATGCAGGGCTTTCTTCTCCTATTTGGGTAGTTGGTCATTGTAACTCTTTAATCCTTTTGTTGCTCAATACGTCTTTTAAGGCCTTCTTTCATTTTTTTTATCAATCATTTTTTTAAAGGTCTTTTTTTTTTTTTTGCCATAGGCAGGCACCAGGAATAATGTGATCTTTTTTTAATGTTTGTTTTTTTTTAAGTTGTGAAATATATACAAAAAAGCAACAAATTTCCAAATATGTTTTGACAAGTAGTTATAGAACAGATTTTAAAGTTTGGTATGGGTTACAGTTCCATGATTTTTTGTTGTTTTCTTCTAGTTGCTTCAAGACATTGGAGGAATATCAATATAATGATTTCAAAAGGAATATCAATATAATGATTCAGCAGTCATACTCATTGTTATCCCATCTTTTCTATTATACTCCTCTTTTTTGTAAAAAATAATATATATGCAAGAAAACAATATATTTCAAAGTACATTGCAACAATTAGTTGCAGAACAGATTTCAGATTTTGGTGTAGGTTACAATTCCATAATTTTATGTTTTACTTCTAGCTTCTCTAAAGTACTAGACACTAAAAGAAATATCAATATAATGATTCAGCAATCATACTCATGTATTAAGCCCTACCTTCTCTGTATAACTCATCCATCACCTTTGATCTTTCTCCCACTCTTTAGGGGTTTTTCGGTTATACCCATTCTAACCTTTTCAGGGTCTGTCGATAATATGGGATAAGGGGATGGAACTAGTTGGTGTCCTGGAAAGGCTGAGCCCTCTGCATTTCAGGACTCATCTAGAGGTTGTAGGTTTTTGGAGAGTTGCCCTAGTGCATGGAACCTTTGTAGAATCTTATATATTGCCCTAGGTGTTCTTTAGGATTGGCAGGAATGGTTTTGGTTGGGGGTTGGCAAGTTATGATAGGTAGCATTATCTAACTGAAGCTTGTGTAAGAGTGACCTCCAGAGTAGCCTCTCGACTCTATTTGAACTCTGATACCTTATTTGTTACACTTCTTTTCCCCGTTTTTGTCAGGATGGCATTGTTGATCCCACAGTGCCAGGGCCAGGCCCATCTCTGGGAGTCATCTTTCACACTGCCAGGGAGACATTCACCCCTGGATGTCATGTCCCACGTAGTGGGGAGGCCAGTGGTTTCACTTGCAGAGTTGGGCTTAGAGAGAGAGAGGTCACATCTGAGCAACACAAGAGGTCCTCCAGCAGTAACTCTTAGGCATGCCTATAGGTAGTCTAAGCTTCTCCACTACCTACATAAGCTTCACAAGAGTAAGCCTCAAGAGCAAAGCCTTGGCCGTTGATTTGGATGTCCCTAATGTTTGACACAGTATCTGGGATTTCCCCAGTGGTTCATTTTTTTTTTTTTTGTAAGATACAATTTTGAGTCCCTTCTCCTTTCTTTCTACATAAAATTTTCAGATATTTTCTATGTGGTTACCATGGGTCTTAAATTTAGCATCCTACAGAGATAGCAATCATATTTGATTCCGTAACAAGTTAACCTCAATGGTATACAATGTTCCTAATCTGCTCTGCCTCCCCCCCCACTATACTTGTTACAAATTATATACATTGTCTGTCTGAAACAGGATATTTATCATTACTTTTTTTGCATTTGTATTTTAGAACCTGTAAGAAGTAAAAAATAGAGTTACATACCAAAAAAATGAATACGATATTAATGGCATTAATATTTGTCCTTATGGCTACTTTTACTGGAGGTCTTTATTTCTTTATGCTTTTTGAATTGATCGTCTGGTGTTCTTTCCTTTCATCTGAAGAGCTTCCTTTTGCATTTCTCGTTTATCTGGGAATGTGTTCATCTCTCCCTCATTTTTGAAGGACAGTCTTGCCAGATATAAAATTCTTGCTTGGAAGTTGTTTTTCCTGAGCAATTTATTTCACCCCACTGCTTTCTTGCTTTCGTAGTTCCTGATGAGGAATTGGAACTTAATCTTATTGGGTCTCTCCTAAACATAACGTGTTACTTTTCTCTTGTAGCTTTTAAAATGTTCTTCTTGTCCCTGGCATTTGAAAGTTTGGCAACTACGAGTCTGGTCATGGTTCTCTTTGAGTCAACCTATTCCAGGTTCATTGGGTTTCTTGAATGTATTTACTTATCTTTCCTTTAATTGAGTACCAGGCTCTAACAAAAACAAACAAACCGATGTCAAAATGCCTCCCAGTCTTTACCCATTGGTCTTGCCTTGGCTGGTGCTCTCCTGCAGAATTTAGCCCTCCCACCAAGATCAGCCCAGGGCAAAAGCAGAATGCAGGGTCCTTTCTGTCTTTTATGAGCTTTTATCTTGTCTTTGGTTTGTGCTGGCTTGTGGCCTTAGGAATTCTCCGATTTATAAGAATCTGAATGTTCCCTCTAATCCCTGTGAAATGGATTATATGAATTAAAGCAGGTTGTGTTGTATCCCAGCCTGCTTTGACTTGGTTGTTTCTTACCCTGCTTTAGCTGTTCCTCAGCTGCTTCTGCCTGCAGGGCAAGTCCAGGAGGGTGAGGCAGAGGTGTGCTTCCTGGTCCGGAGGCTCAGGCTGCCGTCACGGGGACCGGCACTGCACACAGGCACCTCAGGGTGCCCACGGGGTGGCTCTGCTCCCTCCGGCACAGGCTCAGGGTCCATGATGCCAGCAAAGGATGGCTTCACACTATGCCCGCAAGCACGGAGAGGCCAGCAAGGGTTCCACGGGTTTCTCCTTCCATCTTGAGAGCTGTGTTTTCTTGATTTGCCCTGTGCCCAGATATTGTATCTGCTTTTTGGAGGTTTTGAGGAAGCTGGCTCTGAGTATTTTTGCTAATGGTTTACAGGTTCAGTGGGGAGGGAGGAGAAGTGCCCTGGCCCAGAGCTCAGCCTCCGTGCTGTGAAAGTCGCTGCCTGCTGCGCAGAGGGGGCAGTTAGGGAGGCCGTGGGCAAGGAGAGGGTCGCTGAGCTGCACGAGCAGGGGTTTCGTTGTTGCTTCCGGCTGATGGGTCTTTCCACAGATGCCCCAACCACTATTTATACAATGAATTCACCCAGGAAATGTTCTACTTTATTATTAGAAACACATCATTTGCTAGATAACTTACCACTGATCGGGAGAAACCATAACAAAGCCCTTAGAGATACTTTCAGCAAATGCTGTGCATAAGCGTGTGTGTGTGTGTGTGTGTGTGTGTGTGCCTGGTGTGAAATACAGAGAAAATAGAGGCAGATGGCTGTGAGGAGGTCTGAGAGGAGGAAAGGAGGAAAAAGTGTAAATTAGGATTCAGAAGGCATTTGTTCGCACTCACCTCTGAGAAAGAAAGGTTTCACCCTCATCCTGCTGGTTCACCGCAATTAGCACCAGCAGTTTTCATTTGCAACTGCTCCACACAGACAGGACCGCTGCAAGTGTTCACGCTTCTCCTGCCTCAGGAAGGACACTATGCAGGGAGCTTCTGGTAAAAGCAATTGATATTTAGAAGACCCCTTCACTTTAGAGCGGAAGAGATCAACTCAAGCCAAATATGTCTGACATGCAGCTGTGTTTCTCATGGAACTTTGTATGGTTTCAAACGAAGTACGTGTCTTTCCCTTGGAGGGAACTGGCCTTTTACTTGTGAGATAAAATGTCCACAGTGGAGACCCAATGCACGTGGCCTTATGAAATGCGACATTTTACAGCTGGTGTGAAGAATTCCATTTGGGATATTTGGTCCAATTCAGCATCAAATTTCTCTCATCATCTACTTACATTGACAAGTGTAAACACATCTGTTGCTTAGGCATGGAGTTTAAATTCAAAATAAGGAAACATAGGAGATGTGGTTTGATTATTTTCTGAGGCCAAGAATCTATTTTTGAGATTCTTGACTGACGATCCTACCCTATCCTTGATCTCGTTTGAACTCATCAGAAATGATTTTGTCCCCTCGGAACCATCCTTTCCCTCGCCATTACGTCCCGCACAAGCCAGTGTGTGACTGAAAGGGGCTGAGTGGCAGACGTGACCCAGGCTTCTGTGCTGCCCTGTACATGGGGCTTGTCAACTTCCCAACACATGCTGTTTGTTTTCTGGACACTTTTCTTTTAAGCTCTTTGGTTTTTGCTGAAATTAGTTTTAGATTATTCTCTTGTTCTCTCTTGATATTTGCATTTTGGATAGCTTAGCGATTGCATAATTATATCAGTGTCCACAGAGAGCTGTAAGCTGGCAGTATACTCACACTCTTTTAATTAAATATTTTATTATAAAAGTAATAGAAACTTGGAGTGTTTTTTTTTAAAGAGCCAAATGGTACAAAGCTTATAAAGTAAAACGTACAATTTCATAGCTCTACTTCTAAACCCCATGGATCAGAGGTAGCTGTGGTAAGTCATATATATACCCTCTTCTATTTGTATAAAGATAAGCACACACATCGTTTTCACTATAATTTGGTAACCTGTCTTCTATTTAGGGACATCCACTTATGTGTGTGAATGCATTCTTAAAAGTGAAAGTACAGTGTCAAAGGGTACTTGCATTTAAACTTTTGAAAGATATTTCCAAATGACTTCCTAAAGCTTACACTAATATAAAGGTTTAAAGTTAAAAGTTTACAAATAAAGGGTATTTATACAAAGAAGTGTTTCTGATAGGTGACTGCATTGGTGGTTTGCATTTGCATTTACTTAATTTTTAGTGGCATCAAACACTATTTCATGTATGTATTGACCATATGTATTTCTTTCCTGTCAAATACATTTTTATATCCTTTTCCCATTTTTCTATTTTTTAATCCTTCTTTTGGAAGATTTCATTTTATACT
>PVIY010040990.1:0-21956 GCA_004026745.1 Myrmecophaga tridactyla | reverse complement strand
TGAAGGTGGCCTGCGCTGCTGCCCAATATTCCTAGAGGGCTGGGGGTTAGGACGCAGGCACCTCGAACTTGTTGGACTTGGAAATGAGTGAAGGTGAAGAAATCCCCCTAGCCTTTCTGTTTCAGAAAGCAGCTCACTGCGAAGACCACCCTCCCTGTTGACTGAGATTAGACTCCTGATGACCAGCCCCCCACCCTGCTTACCTGTGACAAGTCAAACTCACATTCTTGTTGGGAGATATAACTAAGGACTAAATCTCCCAGCTCAGAAAATGGTCCACAAAAGTAGAAGGAAAAGAAAAACAATTTTTTAAGCATTAAATCAAGATGTTATGCATCACAGGCAGTCAGCAAAAGAGATTCCAAAGGAAGAAAGACATCTCACCCTTTTATATAGCCAAGAAGGCACAGCCCATTCCATGCATGTTCTCAAGAAATATAATCACTATTCTCAAGGAGAGGAGGGGCAGCACCTTTTGTCACCTATAGGCCCTCTTAAATTCACCTGGGAATTGGGTGGGCTTCCTGTTGCTAATTGCGTCCATCTAAAGCAATAATAAAACTTGTATTTCTATGACAAATAGAGTTATACTTTGGAGCCAGAGGCCTGAGCTAAATTCCTGTGGAGAGGGGAGGCAAGGTCTCTGAGCACCTTGATGTTTACATTTCAGGGATGCCTGCAGGTCCTGGAAAAAGGCATTCCTCGGTTGAAAAGTTGGCAAACAGCTTATTTAGCTTCTGAAAAGATTTACATGCCACTCAAAGGGGCATGGAAAGGATTTACCATGACAGCTTTCCCAAACAATGCTCCAAGCAAAGGGTGGGGCGAGGACGAGTCTCTTTCCCTTTTTGGCACCAGGATAAATTAATAGTTACATCTTTCCTTTGTGATATACGTTTTTGTTTTGTTTTTTTTTTTACCCTTTCACCCCTCCACATTCCCATTCTTCTCACAAATGATTAGCCTCACTGCTTCTTCCCATCGATCAATTGTAACAAACTTTGGTTAAGCTTCTCTCCTTCTCCCAGCCCCCTGAACTCCTTCTCCCACCCTCGGCCTGAGCCAGCAGACCCCTCTTTTTAAGGGGTACACCAACCCTCCTGGAAATTAGGTGGACCTCAGCAGAGAATGTTCTGTAATCTACTATGGGATCTCGCCACCCTTTCACCCCTCTTTCCACACTCCCCGCCCCCCTCCCTCAAGTTCTTTCTAGCTTTGTTTACTCCTCACTGCAAAAGGAAAACCCTCTCTACTTAACCCTCACGTGGCCTGCTCATCTTATGACCAAGGCATTCTCTCTACTGCAGTAGCCCCGTCCCCCCTTTCAATAATCCTTTCGAATAAATCCAATTTTGTTTATTTTGACAACAATTTTATATTGCCGAAATCCAAAAATCCTAGTGCTGGGAAGAGGGGGTTGTGGCCTCTCAGAGTCTAAAACCCACGCAGCCCCAGACTCACTGGATTTACATCCATCAGCTAGGCCAGTCCCCACCAAGGCCCTGGGGTGGGGTGGGGGTGGGGTGGGGGGCTGGGGGGGTTAATGGAGATATGCAGAGCTGAGCACATTTCCCGAGGGTGTGTGGCACAGCCCGAATTTGAACCCAAGCCAGGTGGCTCTGGAGTCCAGGTTCTCCATCAGTCTGCTCCGATGTCTTTCCACACCTGCTCTAAAACAGAAAGACACCGCCCGAATAGGTGCCAGGGGCAGTTGTGACCTAATCAGCCCACCGACTGAGTAAGGCTGTGTGCGGCCTTCCCGCCTGGCTAGGAAAGGCACCGGGCTTCAAGCTTTAGCAGTTTGCATCCTGAGGAAGCTCTGTTCCACCGCGGGGGAGCCCTGAGGGGTGTGCAGCAATTAGAGAGGGTCCTACAATGCGGACACCAAGGCAGGCAGGGATGCCCTGGGATGCACGTATGGGGCAGTCGACCTCTCTCCTCCCGCGGGTGTCCGAGGACAGTCTAAAGACCTGGCCCATAGTAGGCTCCTGGCTGATCTTCACTCTTCCCTTCTTGGCTTTGCAGGGAGAGAACACTTTGGAGCTCAGTATTACTACACTAAGGATAACCAGGTTTGCTGGTTCATTCGGGATATCCTTGGTAAATTAGCCGCTAAAGCTTTAAAAACAGGCTCTTTCCATCCTTCCCGATCTTTCCCTTGCCTCTGCCCAGAGTGAGCCAGACTTAAGGCCAACAGCCTGTAGGAGCGCTCAGCTCTCTGCACCCATGGGCCTCTGGGCTCAGGCTTCTGCAAATCTCATCCATTCCTGGCATTGATGGGTGAGAAGCCTGACAGGTGAGATCCCAGGTTTAAGTCGGGCAACAAGTGAGCAGGTGTTTCCCACTCCAGATCGAAAATAAGTCAGGCTGTGAGGGGGTGCATTGTGTGGAGATGACAAGCCACGGTGTGGAGTTCCAAGAGATGCTCGAACCCTGGGTCTCTGGGGGGCGGCCAGTCCCTTCCCAGGGTGGAGAGAAGCACCGCGACATGCAGGACAGACCCTAAGGAGGCTTCAGCCCTGGCCCAGTGAAGCCCCTCCTTACTGGGGGTGAGTGGCCTGGGCACTGGACTTAACCCTCCTGCCTCTGCCTCCTCACCTGCCTTTCATGGAGCTGAAATGAATGGACAGAGGCCTGGCACCCCATAAGGGCAGCCAGGAGTTGAGGACCCAGAGCTTGGAAGAATAATGAAGTGACAGGGGTCCCTCTACCAAGTGGGAAAGTTCTGTCCCAAGGGTCTCAGCACAGTGAACCTCCCTGGGGGTTGCAGGGCCAAACTCTTCCCCATCAGAGGATTTTCTCCTTTTGCTCTATGGCCTTATCTCATCTGGAAAGTGGGAGTAAGAAAAATATCTGCCCCACCTACTTCTCTTTTTGATTCCCTTCCTTCCTAAACCCTGGCATAGAGAAGTGAGTTCAGGAGACATTCAAAACCTTTTAACTTTGGTTGCCTGGTGGGAGGGGCCCTGGGTGGCTGGAGGTCAGCCTTGGCAGGGAGATTCTTTTCACCTTTTGAATTTTGAATCCCACCTACCAATTCCCAAGTCCTTATGTTCAAAACAGTTCCTGGAGCCCTTCCTGTTGGATGACATCAGAGCCAACTTATTAGCCATGTGCACAGGGAAGCCGTGTCATTGTTCATTGGTCACCTGCCTCCCAAAGCTTTGTTTTTTGTCTGAACAAATTCTGGCCGTTTCCAAAAGTCAAACTCACTCTCTCAAGGCCAAACTTAGCTGACCAGCGAGACTCAGAAGCATCTGATTGCCTCTGCCTTTCAGGGACAACCTTCCCTGGCATGCATAGGTTCTGGAAGGTTCGTGAAGACCAGCTAGCCATCCGCGTGGAGTTCGGCCCAACCACCCGCAGAGAACGGCACCCTGGACTCTGGGTCTGGGCATGGTCCAAGGGAGACTCGGTGCAGACCCATTCAGCCTGCAGCATCTGCAGAGCTGACGGTGGAGCCTGCCTGCCTCTCCTCTGTGCTTGTGCTCTGCTTCCGGCTCCCAGGGCAGACACAGGGCGTTTTTAATTCTTATCTCATTTACTTTAAGGTATCACGTCCTTGATGGGTTTTAAGTTCTAGAAACTTAAAAGTTTGTTTTCCTTTCTTTTTTCCCTCCCTCCTCCCTCCCTCCTGCCCACTTTCCTGGTGGGTGCAGCAATTATGGCAGAAGCCCTGGCCCCTGCCTCAAAGAGTTCATGTTTCCCTTACACACTATACAATGGCCAGTGTAGATGTTTGGTGAACTAAGAATAGGAAGCAAAAAGCACAGACCCTCCCTTTGGAATAGAATGACCCCGCTGCTGCCCCAGAGTGGGTGGGTGGTCTGGCCCTTGAGATGAGGTGCTAAGACCAGGACCGGCAGCTGCTGTTTCCAGCAGTAGGTTTGCCCTTCCATGGGGAGCAGGGCAGGGAGGCTTGTCATGCCAGGGGTAAGTAGCTCCCACTTGCGGAAGCAATTTACAGGTTGCCCCGCTGCCCTTACCAGCAGCCGCTCACCGAGTTGGGGAGGCCAGAGAGATGGTTACCCGCTGTGAAGCACAGCTGTCCTGGGCTGACAGCGCCTTTCACTGGGGCATCCAGGAGCCAGCTGGGGGCACAGCATGCCACCACTGCCCTCCTGCGGGGTGAGGCAGGTGCCATTGCGGACAAGCACAGAGGGCAGGAGGGGTGGTGTCACCCTTTCCACCTGGGGAGTGCCAGATGCGGGGAAGGTATCTCAGGTGCAGGAGGGTATCTCAGGTGTGGGGAGTGTCCCAGATACAGGAGGGAGTGCCAGGTGCAGGAAGGGCCCCAGGTATAGGAGCGGCCCTAGGTGCAGGAGGGAGTCCGAGAAGGAGGCAGTGTGTGCACGGTGGGGGGTGGAGGTGGCCAGGTGGGAGCTGTCCCTGGGAACTGCTGTGGGTCCTAGGGCTCAGGCGCAGGTTCTAACCCCCTAGAAGGGCCATGGAGTCCCCAAGGGCTTTCAGGTACTAATGACAAGGGCAGGCAGGTACTAGGTCACGTACAAGATGGGGTAATTAAAAAGAAAGTGGCTCAGAGCCAAAGGCAAAAGCTTGGTGTGTGGCAAAGGTTTAGCCCTGGGGTCCCTTATCCAGCCCCGTCCCTGCCCCTCAGGTGGGCTCATCAGGACCCCCCAAAGAGTCCACCTCCCAATCCCCAGAACCTGTGAATTTCACTTTACGTAGCAGATGGGATCCTGCAGGCGCAATTAAATCAAGGCTCCTGGAGTCACTCTGTGGGACCTAGAGGCAGTCACAGGTAACCGTGTAAGAAAGGGGCAGAGGGGGCAGAGGGAGCTGGGACAGGGACAGGAGAGGAGGCCGCGTGAGCAGGGCAGAACTTGGAGGGACGTGGCTGCATCTCCCGGAACGCCAGCAATGCCGCTGCCCACGGGAGCTGGCCGAGCCCAGGAAGCGGCTCTCCCCTGGCCCTCCAGGAGGAGCCGGCTTGCGCCACCTCGCTCTGAGCCCTGCGGGACCTGTATGGGCTCTGCTCCGGCACGATCAGATACTACCTGTGGGTTATGCTCAGCCCCTCGGTTGGTGGCGATTTGTTTCGGCAGCCACGGGGAGCTGCCACTGTCCCAGTGGGAGGGGTGGGCTGAACTCAGGACGGGGTCAGGGGCCTGGGCTGGAGCAGCCACGGGGCCCTCGGCTGATCATGTCAGGAGCAGAAAGCACCTGGGAACCACACTGCGGAGGCGGGGCAGGGAGAGGCTTTCTCTTTCTGTTCCCGCCTTCCTGTTCTGCTCGGATTTTCTAACCTAGAAATAAATTTCTTTCAAATGTCATCAGGAGTTATCTGTGAGGGGGGATTGGAAATGGTTTTGTGTTCCCTTATTTTCACTCTTCCGTGTCAAAAAAAAAAAAATCTCACGCCCACACCTGACACATGGTACCGTTGCTGTGTTCTCTGGAGACTCACCCCCGAGGAGCAAAACATCTCCCACTCTGGCTCCACCCGTCGCTCCTGGCTCCCCTCTCTCCCTCTTCCCCTCGCCCTCCCCTGCACTTCCAGGAGGGTCCCTCCTCACTGGGCTAAGGCCACCTCCCCCTTTTGACGATGCACAGGTAGCCTTGGTGAAAGGCACTTTCTCCTAAAGGACACGCATCTTTCCAAGCAGCCACCCAGCTCGTGCCCAGGTGCCCTTCTCAGGCCTGCACGCTGCTTTCAGACCACGCCATGGGTTCTGGGCTTTGGAAACATGAGTTCCCTGCATGCGACACTTTTGTAAAGTGGCTGGTGTTGCCCCTTTCACAAGACAAGAAACCCAGGCTGCATGAAGCTGGGTCCAAAGGAACCCAAGCAGTCCCAGCTGACCAGGTCTCACCAGCCTGGTGTCAGGGCTCACCCACCACCTGTCGGCTTAGGCAAGGACTTCTGCATGGATGAAGGGGGCAGTAGGCCCAGCACCCACACAGGTTGTGGGCCTCTGTCCGGCCTGCTGGGAAGACTCCTGCCCCTCGTTTACTCTCAGCAAATGATAAGAATCATTTCTCTCTTTCACGGAGATTTTCTGCGGATTTCGGAGCATAAGTGCATGCCCATATACTTGAAAATTATGCTTATATATTACATACACATAGAGAGCACTAAGTACCTTCAATTTTACTTTTTCCAGCCTAAAGTCATATACATTTTGTGAAAAGCTAAAGCAAAAAAAAGTTGAAACCTGGAATGCTTGTTGTTTGGGTGTGACGGGTGTGTGTGTGTCAGTGTGCATGTGTGCTAGATATGTCTTCGGGTTGCTTAACCTCAGCCCCCAAATACAGTTCTGAGACCATAAGGGAAGGAGGAGTTTTAGATAACACGGTGGCAGTCCTTTGAGGCACACAGGGTGGTGACGGCTAATGCAGTTGGAAGGGGTTCACTGCCCACCTAGGATGGATTCAGTATTTTTATCTAGTCCTCCAACAAGGAGTGGCTTCTTTCTAAAGGCAGCACAGCAAGGGGGACACAACAGGCATCCTTCCTGCTCCTGGCCACAGAGAAGAAGTAAAGGGGAACTGAGGTTGGCCTGGATGGTTGAACCACAAACCCAAGTCGGAGGGGAAATCAAGCCACCTCACCTGAAGGGATGCTCCTGGCTGGCCCAGCAGCCCTGATATGGTCACCCAAAGTGTTAGTGTGCCAGGCAGGGGACAGTGGGCCTGGAAGTTTCCAAAGGAGATGGGAGAGAAAGCACAGCTCAGGGACAGAAGCGGAGCGCCCGGGTGGGGCCTGTGAGCCGCGAAGGTGCCACCCACTCTGGAAATGGGGACCCGGGGCCATCCCCTTATTGCTCTCTCTCGAACTTTGGACTCACCCCACTTCCTTTGGATCTTCTGGCTTTCCAGAGTCTGTCTACGGGGAAACTTGTGTGTGGGCCCCCAGCTGAGGTGTGTATTTTTCTCATTCAAAAGAAGCACGTCTTTGGGTTTATTTCCAAGTCTTTTGTGCATGTCTGGGTCAGGCACAGGGCCAGGCCTTCCTGGGGTCCCCTCGATCCTCTACCCCACCTGCTGGGGTGTGTGCTCTCCCACCTTGCAGGTAGGGACTCTGCAGCACCCGGAAGGCAGGGCTTGCCCAGCTCATTGGAGGAGCTGGACCTGGAGCCTGGGAGCCAGAGCACCATGCTGCAGGGTGAGCTGCCCAGTCCAACACGACTTGGGGTTCTGGAACCTTCTGAGGGCCTGACCAGTGATTGTAAGGTCCACTGTGGAGGCCTATCCCTGCTTTAAGAAGCTCAAAGTCTAAGCAGAGATCCAGACGAGGCAACATGAGGTCTAGGGTATAAGGAGTACACACTTCTATAAAGAAATCTGGACACAGCACTTGGTGGGACCTGAGAGCAGAGTGTGATGCTCAGAGCTGCCAGGAAAAGCATCACTGGGAAGCTGGTGTTCAGAGTCTACCTTTCGGACCGGTCAGGGAAATGGCACGTGCAAAGGCTTGGAGTCCTGAAATGCTGCTACGTTCAAGCATTTCCAGGTGCGGGAAGAATGGCATGGGGGGAGAAGTGGGGGCAGGTCCGGCTGACAGGGCATCTTCTGAGCCATCTTCTGAGCGCTGAGCAGTTAGGGTGAGCTAAACGTCATGTTCCACCACCTCTAGGTGCTCTGGTGGGGCTTTCAGGGAAAGACCAGCAGGTGACGGGACGGAGACACAAGGGAAAGTTCTTGGTCCCCACGCTGGTGTGTCACTGATTGAGATAAGCACCACATGCATAAGAAGGACCTTATTTTGGGGAATTACAAGTCAGCGAAGAGGGTTGACAGCCCTGCCTTGCACTGCTCCTTTGGCCTAAGCTGCAGAACCTTCTAGAAAAGACTCTGCCCTTCCCGTAGCCCACGGGTAACAGGACTTCCCTGGCCTTTCCTGGCATGGGCCTGACAGTGGGGAAGACATGTTTGTGGGACCCTGAACTTCAGTGCTCCTGGTCCCGCCTAACTGCAGGGCCATGAGGGCACTCTTCTGGAAATATCTGCCGTGCTCCATGGCTCCTTCTAAAAGCTCCCCTGGGCATGCTCTGAATACCTACACAGGGTGTTCTTCTCCCCTTCCCTCAGCTCCTAGCTTTTGTCCTGTGCCCAGAAGAACAGGCTTTTCTGGTTCTGAAAGTCAGTAATTGGAGCCCCTGGGGCCTCAGAGTCTTCACTTGACCTTGAGATCCTCTTTCCTTGGGGAGTCAGGGCCGGCTGCCCACAATGTGGTCCTGGAACTTGGCCAGGTCCCAGGACAGAGAGGACTGTTCTACTCCAGCTCGACAGAGAGTGCAGATGGAAGGAGACCTGGAGCGGTGGGAGAGCTTAACTTCTTTCGTCTGTCCTCTCTATTTCTGGTTGTCCATTCTATATTTATTTATGTTTTAAATAATAAACATTCATACGGCATTTATCATGCAAGGTGGGTATTATTATTGTCTCAGTCAAAGCGATGAGAAAACTGACCAGAAAGGGGCTAAAGAACTTGGCTGCGGTCATGTACCCAGTTCGTGGCAGAGCCATGCTGCAAAGTCTGCCCTCTGGCACCAGAGACACAGAGATTTTGTCGACTAAGGCCATGGTTCTCAAAGTGGGGCCCTGGACCAGCAGCATCTACATCACCTGGAACTTTTTAGAAATGCAAATTATCAGGCCCCACCCTGGACCTGCTGAATCAGAACTCTGGTGCTGGGGCCAGCAAACTGTGTTTTAACAAGCCCTTCAGGGGACGCCAATGCTTGCCCAGGTGTGGGAAATGCTGCACTGAGCCTCGCTGGGATCTGCTCTGCTAGGTCACCTCTTCTGCTCTCCAAGTTCTCTTCAATCCTCACCACGCTTTGTGGGGCATGACAGTGCAAAGTTTTCTGCAATTATGACAAAAACACAAGACACTTCAGGTGACTCCTAAAAAGATTAAGTGTGGATTTACAGCAAAACATCTTTTTCACTAGCGGTTTCAGAGCTTGCTTTTCCAAACACCGGGAGGAACAGAACACCCTACAGTTTGGAGCCAGGACAAAGCAGGCTCCACGTCATCTGCAAACGAAGATCCTCAGAGACCCCCTGGTCAGAGGAAGCGACATCCGTCGGGACACATGTCTGTCTTTCAAGCTATTCTCTCACGGTTAGCTGAGCATGCCTGGAAATGTTCCTCTATGCCTTATTAGAGTGCCTTTTATTTTTATTTGAAATGTAATAGGAGATTAGCAGTGATAGCTTTGTGGACCTTAAGTCTTTGTTTCAGCATTTTGGCTCCTGGATGCTCTGGAGAGCAAAACAGAACTATCTGGTGTCAAAAAGCACTGATGCCCAGGCTCAAAGCTGGGCAGAAGTTTGCAAGGCTTGCAGCCAGCTGCGAATGGCAAACCTGTCGCCCCATCAGTGGTAGGGCACCAGCTTCTCCTGTCACCAGGCTCTCTTCACATACAAGAACATGGTTACAGACCCCCCAAAAAGTACGACCCTGCAACAAACAAGAAAAAAAACATATCTTGTGAGAGCCAGGGAGACAGGGTAGCTCAAAACAAAACAATCAGAAAACAAGCAAACAGCCCCACTGGAAACAGGCCAACCTTCCTTTTAATAAAATCCATCCTGATCCCGCGAGTTCTGACTCTTCTGTCACACTTGGATGGGCTGCACTTAGGGGCACCACTGTTCCTGCTTGTAACCCAAGGATGCCTGTGGGGACAGGGGACCCCGCCCCACTCAGGATTCAGCCCACGGGGACTCCCTGCCGTGGAGGAGAGGGTCTTCACAGTCTCCCGTGTCTCCGTAAAGACCGAGTGCACTTCCTTTTTCTGGAGACGGTGCCTGAGGGAAGAGGCTGGGCCTCGGCTGGGACAGTGTGGGGGGGTCAGGTCCCTCTGGCCTCTGGCCCCTCCCTGGCTTCTCTTCGTGGCCTTGCCATCTGCACAGAGGTGGAGGGAGGCCGACCACCGGACCGGCATGATGTCACTTTCCGGGCAGCCTGTTGGCCAGAGGGAGGCACAAGGCTCCACCTCTTGCAGGAGGAGCTGCGAAGCCACGCTGACCCGGGCGCGGAGAAGGTGGAGGCTTGTGCAGCCGCGTGAGGACAGCGGGGCAGCGAGAGGTTGAGTTCTGGGCCCTTGTCCTCCACACTCTGAGCCTGGGCTGCACACTGGGGACCCTGCGTGTCCCTCTGGCCGCCGCGTCGGCGCAGCTCCCTCAGGCACCTGGAACAGGCGGGAGGCAGGAGTGGATCCGCCTGCAGCCAGCCCTGGCTGCCCCCAACAAGGCTGCCAATCCTTCCTTCCTCTCCCTTCCTGCCCAAGGTGTGGGGCTGCAGGCGGGCCGTTCGCATCCATGGCCTCAGCCCGAACTCCATCCGCGTGTGCAGTCAGCTCATAAATAATTCAGGCTGGCCCGCGCCCAGGGCAGACACCCAGGGTGTACAGCCAGACAGGTTTCAGCACGCACGGGCGTGAGTCATGCTGGGGATTAAGATGCAGAGAGGCCGGAATTCACCTGAAAACATGCCACCTGTCCCAGCATTCCGGGGGCCGCAGGGTCCGAGGGCGCTCAGGGTGGCTGTTGGGTGGCGAACCTAGCGCCCGTCCCAACGCCCTACTCCCTGGCCTGATTCCACCCCGGGGATGGAAAGCCAAGCACCCCCTGCCCCGGTCTCCCTCAAAGCCTGTGGTGACTTCGTTGCATTTCCGCAGCAGCCACCTCTGTGACCTCGCAGAAAGAGCTGAGGTCTGCTGAAGGGCTGACCTTGACTTCTCGAGGCACAGGAACTCCAGCGGGGACACGGCTCAGGTCTTCCTTTGACAGGAGAAAGATGATCCCCTGCTGGTAGTGCTGTTAATGGGGGGTGCTGTTACTTGCTGCCCGGCGCACCCTGACGGTAGCCATAGGAATTGGCAGGGATCCGTCAGTTTTTTATTTCTGCTCATTCCAACAGGTGTTCAGTTACCTTCTGCCCTGGGTTAAATAGTGTCCCCCCAAAATTCACTTCCACCTGGAACTTTGGAATGTGACATTTGGAAACAGGGTCTGTGCAGATTGTGATTAGTGACATTAAGAAGGGCTCACACTGGATTAGGGGGCCCTAGCCCAGTGGCTGGTGTCCTTCTACAAAGAGAAGACAGAGACACGGATGCACAGAGGGGAGATGGCCACACGAAGACAGAGATAGATTGGAGCGATGTAGCCGCCAGCCAGGGGTTGTTGGCAAACACTGGAAGCTCGAAGAGGCAGGGTGGATTCTCCCCTAGGGCCTTTGGACGATGGAGCACGGCCCTGCCCACACCTTCAAGTCGGGCTGGTAGCCTCCAGAGAAAGAGAATAAACTTCTGCTGCTTTGGGCCACCAGTGTCTGGTACTTTGATGCAACAGCCCCAGGAGACCATTTGTCTTCCATTGCCCGGTGTGGTGGTTTGAGGCTGTATATACCTCAGAAAAGGCCATGTTCAGGAAAGATCAGCTGATCCACTCCTGTGGGTGTAGACCTATTGTGGGTGGGGACGTTTTGATTAGGTTATTTTGGATGAGCTGTGAGTCACCTCATTCAGGACGGGTCCTAGTCCTCTTACTAGAGTCCTTTATTAAGAGGATAAAAGATACAGAATAAGGCCCCAGAGAAGCTAAGAGAGACAGAAGCTAAAAGATAGGACACACAGAAAACAAAGAGGAAGCCAATGAAGCCAGAAGCAGAAGCAAGGAAACCTGGGAGAGAAGGGAGAGGCCAGCAGATGCTACCATGTGCCTTTCCAGGTGACAGAGGAGCCCAGGATTGTCAGCAGCCAGTCTTTGGGTAGAAGGTATCGTTCTGTTGATGTCTTAACGTGGACATTTCTCACAGCCTAAGAACTTAAGTTTCTAGGTTAATAAATCCCCATTCTCAAAAGCCAACCCATTTCTGGTATATTGCATTTTGTCAACTTTAGCAAACCTAAACACCCGGGATAGCTCCCTAGTGACCTACTGTCTCCTTTCCTGCTTCAGCCACTCAAATTACTCCTCTGGAAGTGAGGAGGCTACCTCCCATGCGCCACCATGAGCCATAAGGAAAATGGGAGAAGAAAGAAAGAACTCTGCAGAGTGCCAAGTCCCAAGTGAAGCACATGGGAAACAATTCAGAGCCGCCACTTGGCGTCCCCCAGAGCAGTTCTTTCCCAGGGTGTTTTGCAGAACTTTAACTCCCTCAAAGCTTCCAGGGCAAGGTGTTGGCTGCTGTGAGAAGAGGCCGGGCTCTGGGGCTCACACTTTTAAAGCTTTTCATATGCTGACCTCCATTTTCGCATTTCTTCTTCTTGCAACTCCTTCTCCGCCCCTCCCTTGGCCCAGTGTCCCAACCCCCAGGGCATCCCCCTTCATGACTGCACCCTCCCCACCTCCATGGTTTCATTATTTTTGGTTCTGCTTCGGCTGATTATTTGTTGGCCATAACAGAGCTCTGACCTTATACCCTGCAGTGCTGCAGAGATGGCCGGGGACCGCGAGCTTGGACCTTATGGTCCAGACACGCTCACTCACCCCCTCCTCACCTGGCTCCTACGGTCTGTGCTCACAGGGAGGTTGCTTAACAGATGGAGCCCCAGGGGGAGGCACTTGGCATGGAGCTCCCTGTGCCCGCTGCCCACTTCAGCCTCCTGAGGGCAGGCACCTGCAGGAGGAAATGGGCAGCCCCAGGGCCTGACCCAGGGGCTCTGCGGGTGGGCGCTGCTTTCCCCTCTTCTCCCTCCCACGCATTCGGTGGGTGACGGCCACCACCAGTGTGGAAGGGCACCGGGGAGCCACGAGACCTATGCTGGTTTGAAAGGATGTGTGTCCCCTAGAAAAGTCATGTTTTAATCAAAATCCCATTTTATAAAGGCAGAATAATCCCTATTCAATACTGTATGTTTGAAACTGTAATCAGAGCATCTCCCTGGAGATGTGATTTAATCAAGAGTGGTTGTTAAACTGGATTAGGTGATGACAAGTCTCCACCCATTTGGGTGAGTCTTGATTGGTTTACTGGAGTCCTATAAAAGAGAAAACACTTTGGAGAATGAAGATTCAGAGAGAGCAGAGAATGCTGCGGCACCATGAAGCAGAGAGTTCACCAGCCAGTGACCTTTGGAGATGAAGAAGGAAAACACCTCCCGGGGAGCTTCAGGAAACGAAGCCAGGAGAGAAAGCTAGCAGATGACACCATGTTCACCATGTGCCCTTCCAGCTGAGAGAGAAACTGTGACTGTGTTCACCATATGCCTTCTCACTTGAGAGAGGGAAACCCTGAACTTCATCGGCCTTCTTGAACCAAGGAATCTTTCCCTGGATGCCTTTAATTAGACATTTCTATAGACTTGTTTTAATTGGGACATTTTCGCGGCTTTAGAACTGTAAACTAGCAACTTATTAAATTCTCCTTTTTACTTTCTTTTTTTTTTTTTTACATGGGCAGGCACCGGGAATCGAACCCGGGTTCTCTGGCATGGCAGGCGAGCATTCTTGCCTGCTGAGCCACCGTGGCCTGCCCTTAAATTCCCCTTTTTAAAAACCATTCTGTTTCTGGTATATTGCATTTGAGCAGCAAGCAGGCTAGAACAAGAGCTTTTCCCTGAGGATGAGAAGGCGCTGGAGTGAATGAGGATGGAAATGAACATGCAGACGAGAGTCTTCCACGGGCGTGAACCATTTCTACCCATCGCTTCCCTCTGGTTCCTGGAGTGCGGCAGAGGGGGCTGGAAGGGAGGGATTTGGGTCCTTCCTGGTCTCCCATCAACCTAAGAGGGCCTGAAGAGGCCCTTATCTCGCCGCCCCGAAATCCCCTTTCACCCTTCCCTCCCCAGCTCTGCTCACCCACGCCACCCAGTACCAGCTGGACTCGCAGCCTGGGGAAATGCCTGTCCAGGGACAGCTCCGTGGCAGCGGCAGGCCGTGTGCTGTCTTGTCCACACCCTTCCCTCCTGCCCTTGCTCAAATGTGGGAAATCTAGGCACCGAGACGTGAGGGACTCCTGCCCCAAGGAAGCCTCTTAAGGGGGAGTGGGGGGTGGGGAGAGAAAGTTTCCTTGTCCCCAACAGGAGGTGGCAGAGCTGTAGCAGTTAGCTCAGTCAGTGCCCTTCCACGTGAGGACAGGACCTGTGGGATGGCAGGCCCCTCTCACTGTCCCTGGCAGTGAATGAACATTCTGTCCCCAGTTCTGCAGGACACCCCTCATCCTTGTTGGGGACCGCCCGCTAAGGATTGTCTCAGCCGTTTCTTGCGGGGTCCTAGCTCATTCCCTCGGACCACCCCTGCCCTCCTCTTCCCCCTCTCTAGACATAGGCTGCACACTTTCTCCCTGCACTTTGCCCAAACGGCCCTTTCCTCTGAAATGCTTTTTCCAAAGCCCATGTTTTCTCACCCTTTAAGTCCACTTCAAAACTCTATTCCTCCATTGCTTGCCAGTAAACTCCCTGTGCAGGAATGAAGGGATCACCCCAGTGGGGGTAAAGGAGCTCCCACCAAACGTGCGCCCTCCCTGCCAGGTACCATCCCTGCTGGAGGGAGGGAAGGATGGAGCAGGGTGCGGTTGGGGGAGGCCACATGGGGTGCCACTGCCAATGCCTGGGGAGACCCTGGGCATGCTCCCTGACACCGTTACCTTTGCTTCCTTGTCCCCAACAGGGTGAACATGGGTTCGTACCAGGCAGGTTGACGGGAGGGTTGCATAGGCGTGTTCAGGGGCACAGAGGAAACGTAACATCAACGGGAGTCGTTCCTAAAGCGCCAGGGTTTTCCTTCCTAAGAGAGCAGCCCTTGCTCTGCCTTCTCTTTGCACGCGCAGCCTCTGCTGCCTTGTCCTTTGCATGTGTGTCCACTTCTCCAGTAGTGCGCAGGGGCTCCAGGGCAGGTTCTTACACTCCCAACACTCAAGGCAGCGCCTGGAAGAGAGGGGGCCACCTCTGCTGGCTGCCTGCCCCCCCTTCCCACCATCCCTCCTGCTCCTTCCTTCATTCATATATTCATCCATCTGCTCACATATTCGGATTGGTGGACCCCATCGGAGGTGCCAGGGCATCTGACTATATCTGGCCAGAAATCCTTCCTGCCCAGACGCCTGTCCCGATTTGCCTGAGTAGGGGTCATTGTAAGCAAACTTTACCAGACCCCTGGGGAATCAGCAGCTAAACAAGGATGAGCAAAGCTTCAAGTGATTAACATAATCCACGGACAATTCATCAGCTACTAACCAAGAGCCCCCTCTTGCCACACCTGGCTTTGCCCCTTTTGCTCCCTCCCTCCTGGTCTTGAGGAATCCAGGAATCTGCGTCCTTCTCTCCCTTTGCAGAGCATATGAGCTTGGACTCGTGCTGTCAATGCAATACGTTACCCAGAACCTCCTTCTGAAGGACTGTCAGACCCAGCTAAACATCCCCGGAAAACACAGCACTACCTTTTTATTAAATGCAATGTTTTAAAAAATTGTGGTGAAAGATATATAACATGAAATTTGCTATTTTAACCATTTTTAAAGGTGCAGTTCAGTGGCATTAATTGCATCCACAGTCGTGCAACCATCATTGCTAAATTTCCACATTTTTCCAGCGTCCCAAAAAGAAACCCTGACCCCATTAAGCCATCACTCCCCATCCCCCCACTTTCCCCGGAAAACACAATCACTCCGACTTTCTGGTTTTGAGACTGACTGACGTTTCCGAGGGACCCGCAGAGGCGCGCCCGCAGCCTCCGCCCACGACACTGTCCCGGCCCGCGGCCCCCCCCCCCCCCCCCCCCCCCCCCCCCCCCCCCCCCGCATCGGCTCCCGGCTGCTGCTCACGGGGCGGGGTGGCAGGGTCTCCTCCCGAGGCCCGAGCTCGAGTCCTGCCTCCGAAGCAGGATCTAGACGAGCTGCTGTCTTCCCGGGCACAGCCCACTTCCCCCCCGCTCATCCCGGGCCCAGGACTTGTCTCCTCTCGCCGCCTCATTGCCTTTCAAATGAAGTCTGTCCCTCCGTGGGCATGTTTAATGGCAGAGCTGGCACAGTGAGCTAATTATGGTAAATTATAAAATAGCTCTTAAATGGGTTGCTTGGAGCTGGTTAGCAAGTGGGCGGGTGAGTGTTTTCAGCAGAAGCTTAGTCCACCGCGAGTGAGGGAGGAGAGGGCTTGGGTGAGGCAGGGACCAGATGGTAATTGGATTTTAATGAGTGGGCGGTTAGTCCCCTTCCCAGAAAGAATGACCTCTTTGGTTTGCCTTCATCTTGCAGGAAGAATAGTAAGCATTTACTGAGCTATTACTATGAACTAGATTTTTTAATTATCTCAACTCTTTTAAAAAATATTTCAATTGGGAAATATCCACACACATAGAGTCCAACCATAGTATACAATCAATGGCTCACACTATCATCACATAGTTGTGTATTCTTCACCATGATCATTTTTAGAACATTTACATCACTCCAGAAAAAGAAATAATAATAAAAAAAGGACTCATACTTCCCAAACCCCTTACCCTACCCTCTCATTGACCCATAATACTTTTTTATCTCCTCTTACTATTTATTTATTTTTTAGCCTTATTTGTTTTTACTCATCTGTCCTTATTTTTTTTTTACCTTGGATAAATGGAGCATCAGACACAAGGTTTTCACAATCACACAGTCACATTGTAAAAGTTATATCTTTATACAATCATCTTCAAGAATCAAGGCTACTGGAGCACAGCTCTACAGTCTCAAGTAATTCCCTCCAGTCACTCTAATACACCAAAAACTAAAAAGGGATATCTCTATATTGCATAAGAATAACCTCCAGGATAACCTCTTAACTCTATTTGAAATCTCTCAGCCACACTTTATTTTGTCTCATTTCTCTCTTCCCCACCACGACCTGGTGAATAAAGACCAAATGTCTCCTTATGGAGGCCTCGAGACCTTCCAAAATCTCTGTATTTCTAGACTTCTCTCTCCTCTGAGCTCTTTACTCAGGCCAAGATGTCTTTAAGGTGAACTGGATTTCCTACCTTTCAGCCTTTGTTTCACCTAAATTACTTTGGGAGCTTTAAATACTCACTTTCCTTCTTATCTCCATCCATTGAAGCACACCCAGCAGGCTTTGCAGGTCACCTCTTCCAGGAAGCCCTCAGTGACGTCCCAGCCAGAAGTTGTCCTTGGCTGTGCTTTGGTGGAACTAACAACCCAGTAATGCCTCTAACCCGCATAAACCCCCTAGTCCCTATGACTATGACCCTGGAGAAGCAATTTCCTAGCTGGTCCTCTGAGATCGTATTTGTATACTCGCTCCCTCCCACTCCTGACCATTTAGTGAGCTATTACTATGTTCTAGATTTTTGTTTAGTTACTTAATCTTTTAAAGTCTTATTTAAGTTGGAGGTTATCACCATTTTACAGAAGGTAAAGTATGGGCTGGGGGCCGGGTGGTATAGAAGGGGCTGAGAAGTCTGCTTTTTTCACCCTGTATCCTCCCGTTGGCCTTTGAATGTACATATGAGTAAATGAATTTAAATAGGTGCTGCTGGGATGAATATATATTTAGCATCCCGGTGGGCCTGGAAGGATGATGAAAAGAAATGCTTCAGTAACTTACACAGGAGTTGGAAGGAGAAGATTCCACATGCACTAGACTATAAAGTGACAAACAAGATAATATGTCTGTAAGAAAACCCAGCAAGAGCAGCCTGTGATGTAAAAAAAATGCTACTGTCTTCCTTTACTCGGTCTTGAAGTAAGATGGCTCCCTCAGCGCACTCACTGAGGATACAGCTTCCTCCACCTCTGTCCTATCGTCCTGGCTCCTCAAAGGCAGGCAGGCATGTTCAGAAGAAAAGGATTTCTTCCTCCTTGTGCTCCTCTTGAAGAATGTGGAAAATTTCTCCCAGGAGACCCCGAAGTTCTCTCCTATCTGATTGGCCAGAATTGGTCACCTGCCCATGCTTCTGTTTTCTGATTTTTATTTTTTTAAAGAAATTTTAAACCTACTCAAAAGTTATTTTGAAGACTATTTAATATCTATTCAAAGCTATTTTTCGAACGTATTCAAAAGAAGACAGCATAGGAGAAAATCTTTACGATCTTGGGTTAGGCAAAAAATAAAAGAAGATAAATTGAACTTCATCAAAGTTAAGAACTTCTGCTCTTTGAAAGGCACAATGAATGGAAAGTTAAGCCATAGAAAATACTAGAAAGTATTTATTGGGGGAAAATATTAGCAAATATCATATCTATTAAAGGACTTATAGCCAGAATATATGAAGACCCCTCAAAACTCAGTAAAAAGAAAAAAAAATCCAATTTTTACAAAAGAATGAAAGATTTGAATAGGAACTTCACCAAAAATACAGGAACAGCAAGTAAGCACACGAAAAGACATCAGTCTTTAAGGACAGGTAAACTAAGACCATAATGGGCTATTATATCATACAGCTCAGAATAACTAGAATTTAAAAGACTGGCCAGACCAAGTGGTGGCCAGAGGCTCAGTACTGGAAATTCTCCTATGCTGCTGTCAAGAACGTGAAATTGTTCACCTGCTTGGAAAACAGTTTGGCAGTAAATCACTTGGAAAACAGTTTGGCAGTTTCTTAAAACCTTAAACACATACCTACCATGTAGCCCAGGAATTCCATGCCTGAGTTTTTATTCACGAGAAATGAATGCGTGTGTTGTGCAAAGCATTTTGCACAAATGTTCCTGGCAGCTTTATTTGCAATAGCCCCAAATGGAAACAATTCAAATACCCATCAACAGATGAGATGGATAAACGAAGTGTGGTCTGCCCAAGCCAGCAACTGATGGATAGGCTGACACTCTTGATTTGGTGGTAGTTTGTTTTGCAGGCATGTTCATATGTTAGAACATATCAAATTGCACATTTAAGTAGGTGCAGTTTTTCTATGGCAGTTGCACCTCAATAAATCTGTTAAAACTTAAAAAAATAAATGGTTTCAATGTCAGTCGGTCACCAGGGGTAGGGAGGGACACAAAGAAACTTTTTAGAATGAAAGAAGTGTTGTCCATCTTGACTGGGTTGGTGATTACATGACTTCTACAGCTGCCAGATTCACCAAGTTGCAGACTTCAGATTGGTGGGTTTTATTGCATGTATATTATAACTTAATAAAGCTAGAGGAAGGTTAATTTGCATTAAAAAATTCTTAGTGTATAAAGGCCAGGAAGAAATACAATGGTGTTACATACTTTTCATCTTCTAATAAACTGAAAATTGTATTTACAGAGAAAAAAATTAAATGCTTTTTAAAAAATTTTATTTATTAAACATACCAACATACAAACACAAACATTCTTACCATATGATCACTCCATTCTACATAGATAATCAGTAACTCACAATATCATCACATAGTTGTATATTCTTCATCACGATAATTTCTTAGAACATTTGCATCAATTCAGAAAAAGAAATAAAAAGAAACAGAAAAAAATTCATATATACCATACCCCTTACCCCTCCATTTCATTGATCACTAGCATTTCAATCTAAAAAGTTGTTTATATTAAAACAAAAAACAAATACCTTCTTTGTTTTGAGTATCTGGTTGTTAAGAAGCTGAACAGTTCTTCTTTATGTGTGGTTACATTCTCTCATCAGTTTTTTTGAGTATGTTTCTCTCCTGTTGTGTTGGTGGTAGTTTCCTGAAGAATGCATTATTTTCAAAATTGCTTTCTTAACTTTGGTTTTCATGAAACCTCCTGGGTTTTCTTTAAGGCAGAATTTTGTGGTTACAATTTTTGAATTTGTTGATGAGTTAAAGGGACACTTCTGTGCAGACCGCGATTTTCTTAGATAAGTAAACAGCCTATACTGGTAAGATCTGAGTTGGTTTTGCTAAATGGAAGAGAGTGTGAATTGTTTTGTAATGAAAATGTCAATACTTCTGCCTAGATATTTTCCCAGGTTCTGTATGCTGACTTCCATTCAGAAAGAATCTTTCTTCCATGAATGTTTTTTAAAAGGCAAAATGTGTTGCTAGTGTTTTTTTTTTATGAATGGTATTTTTTAATGCTTTGTCAAGTTCATATGCTGAAAATCATAGGTCTTCTCAATTTTATTTCATTCTGATACATAATATAATTATATCCAATTAAAATATGAGCTTTGTCAAAATCTTGTACCATAAATTGAGATATTCCAAGGAACAATTTTAGAATTCCAAAATTGCTCTCATGTAATTTTGCACAAGTGTCATGACATTTGTTCCATTTCCCTCTTTTTTTGTAGGCATAAATATAAATATTCTTTCTGTTTGCAGTCTTGCTTTCAACAATTACAGTAATTTACTAAAAGGTCTAAAGGAAGATTTGGTTAGCTATTTGTTCAATAATTTGGTTAAAAATTTTCAATGGATTTTGAACAAAATGCAATCAAAGCTTAGAAGGCCCATTTACATACATAGAAAAAATCCAATATCATCAGAAATCACTTAGATTGATTTACAATGTACTTTTTTGTGGGCTAAACATTTTTAAAATCTCACCCATAATTTCCCTACGAGGGGGAAGTACACGCTACCCTGGTTAAGTTCTTTTTATAATCTCTATTAATGTTGTCACAGTAATTGTTTAGTTCAATTCATCCTCTAACTCTGTATATGTAAAACTATCTGTAAATTTTGATAGCCGCAGCTTTTATTTCAATTGAAGGTATATCACAACTTGTTAAGACTCATTTATAAATTATCTGTTCACCACAAACAACTCCAATTATATTTTTGCTTTATAATTCCTTCATTTAGTAATGGCGTGTTTTTACCCTGATGCCATACGGCATCATCTGCTATCACCACAAAAACAAATAATTATACCTTCAACATTGAATATTTAACAGACTTTAAAATTGCATTTTCAAAAATATCAAATGACACATCTCCAAGGCTTTACTTTTATTTAATGATTTGAATAAAAATTAAATCATTATTCAAACTTACTTAATTGGCTCTTCTACTTGAAGCATCTGATAACCGTCATAGAAAACTGGCATCATTTGACTGTGAAATTATGGTGGTGGAGCCAACACAACAGCGGCTACCACTTCGTCTGTAAATGCACAAGAAAACTTGAAATTGAAAATGAGTGAAATTAATTAAGGCTGTTATTTGATCGAAATAAAAAGTAATGCTTCAAAGTGTGCTGTGTAAACTCAATTGCACGTGTTCAATCTTTGAGTTTGGGGCAGTCTTAAAATAATGACTAGCTTTTGAAGTAGATGCTGATGTTTCCTTCATAGATTTATGTCTTCTTGTAGTCACACTATTTGTATTAACTGGATGATAAATTTCAACGAACACTTTGTGAAAGTTGGATGTTCACAATCAACTTTCTTGAAAAGCAGAAATCCAATACCCTAAGTTTTAAATTTAACATGCACTTCAATTTTTTTTAAGCTTATGATGGCCAAAATGGTTTATTGGACACATAAAATAGCATGCTCCAACAATGAAATATATAGTGGTCATGTTACACCACTTGTAACATGAAGAGGCAGATTGCTCTCTATAAGTGCTGGGACAGGATGACTGGGCTTCCAGTTCCTGAATATCTTCTCCACACCTAACCTGTAATTTCCAGCTGCTTTCCGCTGACCTGGCTTAGGAGCTTTCTGCATTGTTCTGGCTCGTTCTCTGGCCAAGCCCAGCTGGTTGGTACACAGATATATGAAGAGGAGTGATAATAAATTCCCCTCTTACCAAACCAACCTCAAAGGCCGAAAGGGGTCTCCTGCCCCTGGACGGTATTGTGCTGCATTTTGTTTCATCACGGAGTCCTTCGTGTCATTCCTGGAAATAAATTTTAGTTACAGGAAAAGAAGTGGCTTCTCTCCGGAACTCGTTCAGACCCAACCCTGTGTTAGCTGGTGCAAGGCCTTGTTCCACTGCGCAGGTTTCTCGCCCCCTGGAAGGAGAGGCCATGGCAGAGGGGCCGAGGGCAGGGCCCCCCAGGGGACGCCAAGGCCCCCCCGGAGATAAATCCACCCTTTCCCGTCAGCCGTACCCAGTGACGTCACACACTGCCT
>PVIY010040989.1:0-21942 GCA_004026745.1 Myrmecophaga tridactyla | reverse complement strand
TTTAATAAAACTTTGTAATCCCTAGAGTAATAAGTAAAAAGTATAAAATTTTAAAATTCAATACATAAGTTAAATTGAAATGCTAAAAAATATTCAAATAATCTAAAAGAAAACAGGAAATGAGGAACAAAAAAACAAGGGAAAAAAGAAAAAAACAGTAAGTTAGTAGATGTAAACCCACCTATATTACATTAAATGTTAATGAACTAAACATCCTATTAAAAGACAGAGAATATCAAAATTGATTAAGAATCAACTGTGCTGTATATGAGACATACCTTAAATATAAAGACACAGATAGATGGCAAATAAATATACAACTAAATACATATTCAAATAGTAAACATTAAAAGTCTGAAGTAGATATATGAATATCAGATAAAGTAGATTAAAATTATCAGATATAAGATGGGCATTTACCACTGATAAACTAATCTATTAATCAGGAATGTAAAATAATCATAAATCTATGTGCACCTGATAACAAAGCTTTAAAATCATGAACCAAAAATTTAGACAAGTAAAGGAAGAAAGAGACATTTCCACAAACACTGTTGAACATTTTAACATCTCTCTCATGCAACTGATAGAACTAGATGAAAGCATATAGTAAAGACATGAACAGTACTGTCCCACTAGCATGACCTAGTTGATATTTATAGAACAGTGTACCTAGGAACTGCAAACATTCTTTTCATTGCCCTTGGCATATTTGTTAAGGTAAATTATATTCTGGGTCATAAAAAATGTATCTATGAAATAAATTTCAAAGGCCTAAAATCCCACAGAATATGATCTCTGATCACAATGAAATTAAATTAGAAAAAAAAACATAAGATAATAGGAAAAATCCAATGGTTTGAAAATTAAGCAATACATTTATAAATAATGTATGGGTCAAAAAAGAAATCACAAAAGAATAAGAATCTACTTTTAAATAAATAATAACGAAAATGCAGTATACCTAATTTTGTGGGATGCAGTTAAAGTAGTGTTTAAAAGGACCACATTGTGTCAATTTTAAATCCTTACAGTAGAAAAGAAGAAAGGTCTAAAACCAATACCCTAATATTCCAATGGGAAGGTTTTATGTAAAGACTAGAAGGAGATGAAGCTAGAAAACATGTAATTACCAAATTAGGAAAGACACCAATTAGTCAGCTATGGAGTTTGTATTTTAAGCTTGAATGCTCTGAAGAATCATTGAAGGATTTTCTTTTCTTTTCTTTTCTTTTTTTTCACATGCAGGCACCGGGAATCGAACCTGGGTCTCTGGCATAACAGTTAAGAATTCTGCCACTGAGCCACGGTTGCACTGCCCAGTCATAGGAGGATTTTAAGAGGAGAAATAAGGTCAGATATTTCTTTTTAGAAAGATTACTTTGAGAGCAGTGTGCCATATGGAATTCTTTTGCAACATCTAGGAATAAAAGGAATATTTAGCAGGAAGCAACTATCATAATCTAAGATAGAAGTGATCAAATGCCAACTAAATTGCTATCAATGGGAACCAAGAAAAATCACTAATCAGAAATATTACAGAAATATCAAAAGGATTAACTCACTGCATAAATGTTGATAGTGAGCAAAAGATGGACATTTTATTTGACTTTGATGGAAAAGAAAGTGTGAGAATTACAATAAAAGTCATGAATATAAAAGAAAACAAGTGAAACAGGAGGTTCAAAGGAAAAATAGATATTACATTTGAGGGGCTTTTTATGTCTAGATAAGGATTCAATTTTTTAAATTTTCTGTCTGTATTTTCTTTTTTGCAGATTCCTTCTCATGTTTATCATTTTCTTCTAGCTTGTTTCCTCTGTGTTTAATCTTTTCTCTTAAAAGAAAGTCTAATCAACTTTCTAACATCTAGATGAGTTTTATAGGAGAATGTTATTTGTTGTGGCAATGATAAATAGGTATGTTTTGAGTTGACAATGCAATGGAAATGATAGTAGGACTAGAGTAGTTAGTGGATAGTTGCAAATGTGAAATGAGGAATAATTTTCACCATTGGGAATATTAAAGACCTTTCCTATGTGGAAGTGTCTAAATAAATGGGATCTCTGTATACAGAGAAATGGTGTCCATAATAGGCATTATCAGAATCCGATTCATATTGTGCAGTTACTGGGTTATGCTGTTTGTAAGACCCTGAGTGTCATATTATTAATCTATTCTTCATAATTTTCCAGGCAGAGAATTTCCATTTCTGGGCTTGATTCTCCAGGTTTTGTGCATATAGAAACTTCTGCTTTCATAGTACATCTACTGTAGGTGAAGTTCCCAAAGTGATTGTTTGAAGTCTATCAGCAGCTTTAGATTTCATTGATTCAAAATCTTTTTCTATCTATTCCTCTCCTACCTCCAAAAGGAATCAACCAAAAATATATGTTGTATTTTCATTAGTTACAAAGTCATCTTTTCATTATTTTGAATTCATAAATGAGTGCCTTTCAATAGAATATAATAACTATAGAACACTCAATTCTAGGTTATCATACCTACTTTGGGAAATAAAATCACACAAAAGCCTTTCAAGAGTTTGGGGGAAAAATAATACATAAAATGCCAAACACTACTATGTTCCATAGTGGAATATTGATTCTGTAACAATTGGAAATAGCATGATTATGCATTCTAATATTTTTTTCCATTTTCATCACACCTGACTTCTATTGCATTTAATACTATTGATCAAGTATCTCTTTCTTGAGACCATACTCACGTGGTTTTCCTAATCTTTCTTAACTTTTCTTCTTCTTTTCCTTTGTCTATTTCTCTTTGTGCCATAAGATTAGCAGTTTCAACAAATTACTTCCAAATATATATCTTCCTTTAGGGTAATCCCCTTGAATTTGAAACAACTATTTCCAACTGTCTACTTGACATTTCCACATAGATATTCCATAGAAACTCAATTCAACTTATCCAATACTGAACCCATACACACTCTTCCACTATCAACTACTTACATTCACTTAATCCATTTTTGGCAGCATCAATCACCCAGTCATCCAAAACTTGGGATTCATCCATAAAGCTTTCTTTACCTTCACATTCTATCAACGAACAAGACCTCTTAGTTTTACCTCTAAATTATATTTGGGATCTGTCTACTACTTTCCACTTAATCATTCATCACCTACCTCTGAAATTATCCCAAAGCTTTGGCCCCCATGCCTCAAATCCACCCTCTTTCAAGACATTAGCACATCTACTTAGAAAAACACATACACACATACTTGTTTGTGCTTATGTATATGCATGTATGCATGCATGACTGCTTCTTCCGTTAATTTAATATTTTCATTGGTTCTTATGTCACAGAGAATGTAATCTCCTTCATTGGTACTAAGTTGTTTCTATATTAACATTTATAGGAGGAATACTGGTGAAATAAACAGACCAAGATGAACAATTAATGTTAACTCAGAAACACTTCCAATTGTTTTTTCTAAATTAAATACTTTAATTTTCTCCTTTCCAACCAACATTTAATCATAGAATAAGGGATCTGAATAAGATCATTTGCTCATTATCAAATATTTATTGAGTCCCTGCTATCTGTCAGGCACCCTTCCAGATACAAGAAAATCACTAACGAGCAAAGCAAAGTTCATGCTCTTTTGATGCTTGCATTCTTTATGTACATAAATCAATGATTAATGGCAAAGCAGTGATAAAGTTTTTGAAGATAGAAAACAAATCAAAGGGAAATAGGGAAATGGGGTTATTTAACTAGAACTGTCCAAATAAAATGTTTCCAAGGAGAGGACATCTGATTTTGTATTTAAAGGCTGAAAGGAGTCAATCTTATTAATGGGGTTGCAGTGTTTTTAGTAGATTATCAAGCAACTGCAAAAGCCCATAAATGAGAATGATTATAGAGCATTTAAAAGACAGAAGGAGGAAAAGTATAGCTAGATTTAAAAGATTGAGGAAGGATTGGTGGGATCTAGACCTCTACATCACAGTTTTTCAGGCCAGGGTAAGTCAGATAGTGAAAAAATTATCTAATTCAGATGCCCACCTCTGGTAGACTAACATATAATTATGCTCACCTTTTTAAATAAGGTATTATTTTTCATTTGTTTTCACCATCATATTCTTATTATTTTTAATTAAATAGAAAGAAAAGGATACTCATTAGGCTTATAAGTGTATCTGTATGGTTTCCAAGAAGAACAAATATGGAAATTTTTCTAATTCTCTCACATTTTTTTCCTTTACCTTTTCCTCTCTCATTACATTTTAATTTTCCTCTCTCATTAAGACCTCTTTGTAGTTTTCCATGATAAGTACTTATATTTTGTGAGAAAGCTGGAATTCATCTTAGCTATATTATACATAAATTATTGATATCTGTTTAAAGGGCTTCCAATTCTAATATATAAGTATGTTAATAAAGCTAAATTATTCTAATTGTAGAAAACCACACATTTCTCTTAAGTGTTAGTAGCCTATGGAAAAATTTTCTAGTTCTTCTCTGAAGGCATGTTAAATACTGGAATAGGAGGAATGATTGATACGATCCTTAGGTTAGTGCCTGATGTCATGGGTCATGACAGATCTGAGCATTCATAAAATCATATCTCTCTGACAATGTTTATGTAGACTTTTGCACAAGTTTCTTTGAGTTCTAGTGTAGAACCATTAAATCCAAAGTGTAGAGTTTTATACTTCTTTTTTAATATAACACATTCTAGAGCAGCATTAAACAGGCACCAGAGATGTTGCAAAGAATTAAGCTTTTAGCTTTTCAGATAACTGTGGAAATGTAGGCGATTTGGGTGAGTATCTAAATTTGACCATAATCTCTGAATCTTTTTTAAAGCTGACTTAACACTTTGGCCCCTGGGGCCTCCTCTATGATATAACCTGGCATCTAACCAAAACTTGATCTTACACTGAAAGAGTTATTTAAGTTAATTACTGGGGCACCTTGAGATTTGTGAGTTAGAGCCTGTTTGTGTGTGTGCTTAACTCAAGCTATGGTCATTAAGATTATATATTACACAATCAAATGTTACAGAGATGTGTATGCTGCTAAGTGCAGACATCTTTAGTTGTTTGCCAAAATGTCTCTAACTCAGCAGTTTAGAGACTTCTTGCTAAGAATACTGTTCTTCATGAAACAGTCCTGTCTCACTTTCACCTTTTATTTGAAACCTTGTGAATAAAGTACAAGGAGGGAAAAAGACATTCACAAATCTCCATGTAGGACAATTAGGAGTTAATGGATTTACATGCCCTTCATTCAGTCTACAGTCTACAAAATAAATCTGTGCCCACACCCCAAAGGTCCTTCTGGAATGTAATATGATAAGAAAATCTACTGCAAAATATCTAATAAATTGGAAAGGATAAAAAATAAATAGTACCTAAAGTAGTTATATTTCACAAAGACATTTGTATGGAACTCTTTCAAATGTAAAGCAGTTCCATTTTAGACTTGATTACTCCTTTTGGGTGCTAGTAATCATCTGAATAGCGCTATTCCTTCTTACTAATGACCACTGCAGGTCTCTTATTCAGTTCTTACATTCTCAAACACAGTGTTCAGAATGTCAAGGTTGACTGTTTCATGAATAATTTACAATGATCAGTTCTTGAATTGCGATTTGTGCTCTAGGGCTGGATTACTTTTGAAGCTCATTCACTGAGTAACTCACCGGAATATTTCTGAAGAAAAGCCAAGATTCTGGGTTTGTTTCTTTTTTCTAGTAGTGACATCATAAAAAAAAAAAAAAAAGAAAGATACTGGGCACAGAGTGCATGGGTTTTGTTATGGAGCAAATATTTTAACCACTAACAGCATAAAGCAATGCAAGTGGATTTTTGTATAAACAATCCCACTGCTAGATACTCATCCTTTGCTTCCCTAAATTGTCTTCTCGGCAAGTTTTCCTGGCAATGTCTTTGTGTGACCATTTTCTCAATCATGTATCTGTAGCTGCAGGTTCAGACTCTGCAACTGAAAAAAGCACTTACAGTAAAAAACAATCAAACAAACAAAACAAAAGACATTTCCAATAAAAGCAACAGGATTTGAGTGGATTGGCCAGGCCAATTTCTGTTTTGTATGACTGCTCAGGTTCTGACAGTTCTTCCCCTCCCCCTAATAGATTCAAAGTCTCCTTTTTTGGTGGTGAGCTATAGTAATGCAGTCCAGTAAAAATAGCCAAGTGTCTATCTGCATAAACTTATAATTTCTTTTCCCTTTAAAGTTATTCTGGAAATAAAGGAACATTATAAATTTAAAAAAGAAAACTATTATGTCTTCTCTTTCACTAGATCCTACACTCCAGTTTGTCCTATAGTCTTAAATTGCAACAATTTGATAAAGTACAATTTAACAAATTTTATTAAACTTGCTCTATACTTGAAGATAAAATAAGCCTAAATTATAGTCCTTTATTTAAGCATGTTTTCTATCAGGATTATTTTGGGTGAAAAAACTCAGGTTACAACAAAACTAAAGAATGGGGATCTTTTTCCATTTCCAGTCAATTATCAGTGCTAATGGTGAGTCCTTGATTGGGTTATTATAAATCCTGATAGTTATCAATCTTTAGCAGGTACTTCATGTTTACTTGCAAAATGCAAATGATAAAAAAAATTATAAGGTAAGTTCTCCATCTTCAGATATGTTCCTAACATGTAGGAACCAAAAAAATAGTATGTCAGAGCATGTGGTTCTTAATATAATTGCACAAAAGAAATAATTCAACTAGTATAAATGGAGAAATTATTTAGATTGGAAATTAAGCAGGATAGCATTTGTTAGATGAGACTCCAATATATAGAAAGGAAACCAAGAGAAAATTTAAAATAAGAAAATAAATAGTATACATGTAATTAGGCTCACTCAAGCTCAAGCATATGGTGTTGATACTAATCAAAAGCAGTGGGTTTTCTTCTCGATGTGCTAAATGACCAATTCCAGAGACACCAGGCTTCAAAGAAAGAGTTTATCACTAGGCAAGAAGCAGAAGATCAGATGACCCAACAGCCTTAAAAATCTGTTTCCCCAAAGGCAGTAGATTCATAGTATTAAAAGATGAATAGATTTAGAATAATGAGCACAATGACTCTAGATGATGTAGTTAGACATGATCTAATTATTGAGCATGTATTGATGGATTACATGCTCAGTCACAGAACACAAGAAAATGGCAGACTTAATATGATGATGGGTGTGATTTTTGGTATTATAATGAGGTATAGGTCACTTATAGGTTAAATTCTAAGCTATTACACATGTCATTGGGCCCATTTTGGTTAGATCAAGCTCCTACTATCAAGATGACTTTTGAGTTTGGGTGAATTAGTTCTGTCCTGACCCAGTGCCCTTCACTACTAAGCATTAGGGGCTGTCTTTAGTAATCATAAGACTCTGAATTCAAAAAAATGGGATAAAATGAGTACAAGTAAAGATTAGTCACAAGGTTTTTACAATCACAAGGGTACAAAATAAAGGCTATACAATCATTATCAGAGATCAAGGGAGTTAGATTATAGTTCAGAGACTTCTAGTATTTCTCTCTCTCTGCTCGATTACACCAGAAAGTAAAAAATGAGTATCTATATAATGATTCAATAATCATAATCATCACTTAAATCCTAACTTCTTGGTTGCAGATATGCTGCCATAACCTAAATAGATTATCAAAGACCTTGAAAGTCACCACCGGATCTTTGAATCAATCTTTTAGATAATAAAGAGCTACTGAGGTTTCTTCAGAAGGTAATTGCTAAAATTAGTCTAATAGCACTACTGACCATTAATTGGGGAGAACTGGAGGCAAACATGAGAAGGAAATCTTTTTTTTAATTTAGATTTTAGAGACAATAATGTAGACTAAGGTATTAGATTAACATTCTTTGTCTTCTAATCAATAATTGTACTGATAGCAGAAATTTACGTATGGAATTGGTATGATCATCACGTTATGTTTGTGTCAAATAAATGAAGAAAATGTTTTCTTCAGCCAAATACAATCTTTATTTCTAGAGCGATATCTCCCCTAAATTACTGTTTCTAATCTTGCCAAGCAATATAGAATAAAAGTTGAAAAATTGCCAAGATGTGGGCTTTCTCTCTCAGATAACATGACAAGCAAACTCACTGCCCTCTCCCTCTCTACATAGGACTTGATTCCCAGGGGAGTGGATCTTCCTGGCAACATGGGACAGAAATCCTAGAATGAGCTGGGACTCAGCACCAAGGGATTGAGAAAACTTTTAGACCAAAAGGTTGAAGAAAGAAATGAGACAAAATAAAGTGTCAATGGCTGAAAGATTCCAAACAGCGTCGCAAGGTTATCTTGGAGGTTATTCTTACGCATTAAATGGATATCAACTTTTTAGTTAACACATAACAGAGAGGCTGGAGGAAACTGTCTGAAAATCTAGAGCTGTGTCCCAGTAGCCATGTTTCTTGATGATGATTGTATAATGATACAGCTTTCGCAATGTGACTGTGTGATTGTGAAAACCTTGTGTCCGATGCTTCTTTTATCTAGTTTGTGGACAGATGAATAAAACATGTGGATTTTAAATAAATAAATAATAGAGGGAACAAATGTTAAATTTAATAGATCAAAATGTTAGTGATCAATGAAAGGGAGGGGTAAGGGGTATGGTATGTATGAATATTTTTTTCTGTTTTCTTTTTATTTCCTTTTCTGAATTGATGCAAATGTTCTAAGAAATTATCATGGTGATGAATCTACAACTATGTGATGAAAAAAAAGCAAAGAAATTTCTTATCATCTTAATCATTTCCTCATGAAAACACCCATGTCATTGTAGTTTTCTGAACCAAAGATTCTACTCCAGGACGAGCTCCTCCAAATCTGAGTGTGCAAAAAAAAATATTAAGAAGCTCAAAACATATGGAAACTAGATTAAAATTAAATAAAAAGGAGAAATGAAGACTTTAAGCTAGTAAATTCATAAAATTATGTGATGATAAAATAATCTTATTCTAGATACATCAAGCCAAATTTTATTGATTTAATCACCTTCTGTTATAGATGCTAAAACTGAGACACACAATTAAATTATTTGCTACTTTATTTCAAAACCAAAAGATCACATTTACTTAATGGATTCATCCAATAAACTTTCATTGCATTATAAGATATTAGAATTATACATGTAAATAAGACATGCTCCTTCTACTTACAATTTAGTAGGTAATATAAGAAAATAATATGCAATCATAATACAATGATCATTTCTAATAAAGCACTAAACCACACACTAGGAAATCACAAATATGAGTACAAAGTAGTCGGAGCAGATTAGGTGGGACAGTTCTCTTTCAGTTATACCACATGATATTTTAAAAGGAATTTGCTACACATAGTTTCCATACTCTGGAGCTTCAAAGCATCTAAAACTCTAGTAAAAACACCTCTTTTAAAAGATTGCTCCTAAAATAGTGATAAAGTTGAGGGCCAGAAGAGAGGTGCTGCTTTGAAATTATTATCTATCCCAGAAAAAACATGTTCTCTTGATCCTGATCCAATCTTGTGGGGGTGGAGTCAGGTTCAGTTAATCCTTATTCAATAATAGAGGGAGAAATTTCTTAATTATGTTGTTTCCATGACTTGTGAAACACCCAATTGTGAGTATGACTTTTAATTATATTACTACCATGGATATGTGATGCACTTAATTGTGAGTTTGACTTTTTGACTAGATGGAGATGTGACACCAGCCGTATTAGTTTGAAAGTATTCTGTACCCCCAAGAAGCCACGTTTCAATACTGATTCAATCTTGTGGAGGCAGCCATTTCTTGAAATCCTGATTCGATATTGTAGGGTGGAAACTTTTGATTAGATTTTTCTCCTCGGAGATGTGGCATGCCCAGTTGTGGGTGTGATCTTTTGATTAGTTGGAGGTGTGATTCTACCCAGTCAAGGTGGGTTTGATTAGTTTGCTAGAGTTCTTTCAAAGGGGAAACATTTTGGAGAAGCCTCAGAAATGACAGACACTAGCTGATTTCAGATGCTTGGAGAACAGTTCCTTCAGAGCCCACACAGCCAAGACCTTCAGAGGTACAGGAGGAAAACACCCCTGGGGAAGTCATATGAAATGAGAATACAGGACAGAAAGCTAGCAAACATTGCCACATGCCTTCCCAGCTAAACAGAGGTGTCCAAAAGCCATAGACCCAAGCAGATACCAGTCACATGCCTTCCCAACTGACAGAGGTTTCTGGATCACGTCAGCCTTTCTTGAGTGGAGGTAACCTCTTGTTGGTGTCTTAATTTGGACATTCTCATGGCCTTGGAGAGTTTAAAAAACTTGCAGCTTATTAAATTCCCTTTTTAAAAACTGTTCATTTCTGGTATATCATATTCTAACAGCTTAATCAACTAAAACACCACCCATTCAAGGTGGGTCTTGATTAGCTTACTGGAGTCCATAAAAGAACTCATGGAGAGAAAGACATATGAGAGCCGATAAACACAGATATTTGGAGTCAGTTGGAGTTCCAAGAGAGATAGCCAACACAGAGAAAGCTTAAATGTAGATGTTGGGAGATGCAGAACGTGCTGAGGAAGCCATCTGAAACCAGAATTGGGGAGAGAAGAAATCTTCAGCCCCAGGAGATGCTAATCTAAGAGGGAAAACCCAGAGTTTTGCCCTGGATCAGCAAAGTGACAGCTGACAGATGCTTAGAGAGGAAGTCACTGGAATCAGAAGCACAAAGTAATGAGCCAGAAGAATGGACCTTAGATGCCAACCACATGCCCACTCAGCTGACAGAGGAATTATGGATGCCATTTGACCTTTCTTTAGAGTTAAGGTATCGTTTTTCTGGATGCTTTATTTTGGACATGGTTTATAAGGCCTTACAACTGTAAAGTTGTAACTTAATAAATCCCCTTCATAAAAGTCATTCTATTTCTGATATATTACATTCTGGCAGGATTAAAAAATAAAAACAGGGGGCTAGATGATAACAAGTCTGCTGGTCACTTACTGAATGAATGTAAACCAATGTGAAATTGTGATTGAATTTTGCCTTCTACATAATTATGTTCAGACCAGCCTTGCCATTAGTTTTACCAGTTAAATTTAATGATGAGATGAAGGGACCAAGAGTAGCAAACCCTCAAAAACTAATTTTCTGGATCATGTTTTTCTATTTAGTATTTTAAGAGAATTTAGCGTTTTGAGAGTTACTATTTTAAATTACTTTTGTTCTTGTACTTAACTCAAATGCAGCACTTGTGTCTTCTTTTTATTTAACGTTAAATTCAGTGAAAAAAATAGAAAATATTATAAATAGCAGCTGGGAAGTTGAATATAGCAATTTTATTCCTTATTTTTATTAGCTTGACCTTATAATAGAGGCTTACTGAAGTAATTATTGCTTGTTAATTATGTACAAGTGAATTATTATGGGTCTATTTATTTAAGTTTAGGAGGTGAATAGCTTATTTTATAATTGCTCAGTCTTAAAACATATGTTTTAAATAACGAGTATCTCACATGCCATGTCTCATGATAGTGTCTTGTTTAACTGCAGCCATTAACTAAATAGTAATTATGAAAAACATATTTAATGAATTAGAATAATTGCTTTCCAACAACTTTCTTCAATGGTGGTTTAAACTCATATAACATTTTCTTTTTAGAAACAGTAGGGCACATTCATGCTAGTTTGTTTATTATGTTACATTTTTAATAAATCTCATGTCAGACAATCAATCCCATCACAAATCAAATTAAATAAATGGCTGATTCAGAGAAGATACATTTTGGAGTCAAATATATCCATGGTGTGAAACCAGATCTTCATTTTTTTTTTTTAAACAGAGATGTCAATTCTATTTCATGACATTTTTGCAAATGCCCAGACTCTTTTTTTTTTAAATCAATGGGTTTTATTATAATCACAGTGTTATGTTTTCATCACCACAATTGATTTTAGAACATTTTCATTACTCCAAAAAGAAAACTTCATATGCCTTTACAGTCACCTCTCAATCCTTCTCCAGTCCTACATAATCGCTAATATAATTCTGTTTCATACATCCCATACCCCTTGCCCCTCTTTCTCACTAGTATCTCAATCTACCCAATTTTTTACACTTTACCCCCACCTGTTATTTCTTTATGTTTATCATCATTTTTTGTTGTTGTTCATATGTTCATACCCTGGATAAAAAAGGAGCATCAGACTCAAGGTTTTCACAATCACATGGTCAGATTCTAAAAGCTATATAGTTATACGAACATCTTCTCAATCCCATGATGCTGGGCATATGGCAGCATTTCCATTTTATTCCTTTGTATTGGTTTGCTAAAGTGTCAGAATGCAATATGCCAGAAATGGAATGGTTTTTAAAAAAGGGAATTTATTAAGTTACAAGATTACAGTTCTAAGGCCTTAAAAATGTCCAAGCTAAGGAAACCAGGAAAGGATACCTTGACTCCAAAGAATGGCCACATAGCATCTGGGATTTCTCAGTCAATTGGAAGGCATGTGGCTGGTCTGAAGTCCTTTGTCCCAGTTCATTGCTTTGTGTTTCTAATTCCAGTGGCTTCCTATCTAAGCATTTGTGGACCCACACTTAGGTTTCTGGGGAAAAGCTCTGGATTCTGGCTTGCTTAGTATCTCATGGGAAGGCACATGACAATGTTTGCTAGGCTCCTCTCCCAGGTTCTGGTTTCAAATGGCTCTCAGAGATCCTGTGGGTCCTTTGGAAATTTTCCTATATGTCTCCAAATGTCTGTGTCTGCATCAGTTCTGAACGATTTCCCTCTCAATGGGCTCTCTTAAAGATTCCAGTTCACTAAGTAAGACCCACCTTGAGTGGGTGGGGTCACATCTCCATCTAATCAAAAGTTCATATCCACATTGGGTGTGTCACATCTCCATGGAAACAACCTAACCAAGAGGTCACACCCTACAATATTGGATCAGAATCAAAAGAATATGGCTGTACCATACAATTGAATTAGGATTAAAAGAACGTGGCTTTTCCTTTAAGCTGTACGTAACAGTTTCAAAGCAGCACACAGATGAACAAAATATTCCTTGCCCTCAAAACTGTCATGGCTTTTTCTATCAGGCTATAATTACATTAATTTCAGAGATTCTCTGTAACACATATTTTAAGTGTTCTGCATCATAAATGTGTCATGTTAAACTTTATTAAAAAGTGCCAAACATTTTTCTGAAGTGATTACACTATTTTACAATCCTACCATGAAAGTATGAGAATTGAAATTGCTCCAATACTCACTATATTTTCATTTTTGAAGTTGTCGTTTTACTTTTTCAAGTTGGTACATCTTGAGAACATATTAACATGCCTTTCCTGAGTATTTTATTTTCCTAGACTGCTCAAAGCAAATATGGTGAAATGGTTCAGCTTGAACAATGGGTATTTATGCACTTATCATTAGAGTCTAGTAATGTCATACAATCATGCAAAGAACTGGTGAAAAGTGGTTGTTAAATGAAGTTTGAAATGACATATCTGCCTTTCCTTTCTGTACAGATGGCATCCACACATACCCTAACCCAATTTAACCAATCTCTCATATCCTACCTCAATATCATAAGCATGCCTATTATTGCTTATGTATCACTGTACTCCATGTGATTTTTACATTATTTTATTTCTGTAAGTTATCTTTAAAAGGACCAGCATTTTAGAGGCTTGCTCTCTATCTGCTGTATACAGTTTAGCTCTTGATAAATCTAGGTGCCCAATTAATGTTTAATTAATAAATAAGTAAGCCACATATTCTTAGGAATATCCCCCCCTTGTATTATGCAATTTTCAATCTCATAATAATGATGCTGAAAAAAATATATAAAACAATATATATAAGATTGCTTTGTTCACAGAATCTATGATTACAACATATCTAGAGACAAAGGGACCTCTGTCTATGGAAATTATTTACATATTTAGAATTTTCTTCTCCCTTTTGGTTTAGATACCTAAGACTTTATAGCAAAACCTAGAACAAAGTAAAAGGTACAGAAACATACATATGAATGTTATGGGATTACTTTTATTACAAATATAATAAATGACTGTAGCTCCAATGGTATCATCTCTTTATTTGAATAGTATACACTGTTTAACTAATTAAAGCTCTAAAAATACTATTTTTTAATATGTTTGGAGAATTAGTATAATTATTTCACTTAGAAATTGTATCTAAAATTAATTTCTAGCTCTTGTTTTAAGGTACTTTTAACTATATGGAGGACAAAGTTTTTAATACCATTTTTGTTTCCTAAAAATCATTTGACTTCCCCTACATGAATGTGTATACTTCAAAGGGGCTTTTTATGAATTAAAAGGGTTAATAAGAAATTTTTAGTTTTTGATGCAAATTTTCAAAATAATTATGGCTAAAATTTAATATACACTTTCTCATAACTAGGCAGATGCTTTTTATATACATTATCCCACCTATACTTTAATCTAAACAAGAGTTGGATGATTAAGTTTTAAATTAATTAGACCAGGTGTTTTGGAGAGATTTCTTCCCTTTTTGTTCCAATCACTATTATTTAATTGAGGTATAATTTAACATGCAATATAAAGCATATTTTAAGTGTTCTGCATCATAAATTTGTCATGTTAAACTTTATTAAAAAGTGCCAAACATTTTTCTGAAGTGATTACACTATTTTATAATCCTACCATGAAAATATGAGAATTGAAGTTGCTCCAATACTCACTATATTTTCATTTTCAAAGTTGTCATTTTACTTTTTCAAGTTGGTGTATCCTGAGAACACATTAACATGCCTTTCCTGAGTATTTTATTTTCCTAGACTGCTCAAAGCAAATATGGTGAAATAGTTCAGCTTGAGCAATGGGTATTTATTTGCTTATCATTAGAGTCCAGAAAAATATCCAAATGCTTTTCTCCAAAGACTGAGTGTCAGAGATCCTTGGCTTCTCTGTCACATTACAAGGCACATGCGGGCCTCACTTCTCTTATGGTTTCATTGATTTCAGCTTCTTGCTTCAGTGGCTTTCTCTTTCTCTCAGTATTTATAGGTTTCATATAATTATCCAGTGAGAAGATTAAGACCCATCTAGAATGAGATGTGCCCACCTTAACTGAAGAAGCCTCATCAACAGTTCCAACTTACAGTAGGTTCATGCCCACAAGAATGAATAAAATTTAACAACACATTTTTCTGGGGTATGTTCAGCTCCAAACCACCACGCAGAAATAATATTGAGACATTTTAATGGCCGTATTGACCTATTACATATCTTCTTTGGTGAAGTGTCTACTCAAATTTCTCTGCTCATTTTTACTGAGCTGCTTTTTCATTTTATTTTTGAACTGTAGGAGTTTCTACACGTTTTGAAATATAAGTCATTTTTTAGATGTATAAATTGTGGATATTTTTCCTGACTTTGTCTGCCTTTTAATTTATTTAAGAGTACATTTTTTAAAAAACTTTATATTTTTCAAAATTTCCAAACTTACAGAACAGCTACAAAATAGTACAACTCTGTAGAGAGAGCTTCAATATACCTCTATCCCCTTCCAGATACTCAGATTCACTAGTTTTAATATTTTGCCATATTTGCTGTATCATTCCATCAATCTGTTCATCCGTCTACCTACCTATTTGTCCATACATCTATCCATAAGAACAACGATACTTATGTAATTCCTTAAGCACAGTTATCAAGTTCAAGGAATTTAAAATTGATAGAAAACTTTCATAGTCTATAGTCTATTTGTTTCATATGCCCCAATAATATCCTTTGAGCCTTTTTTCCTCCCTTGTTAGATCTCATCCAGGATCACATATCACATTTAATTGTTATTTTCTCTTGAGTTGCCATTTCCATATATAGGTATATCATGCATACAGTATAAATTTTCCATTCTCAACCACTCCCAAACATACTATTCAGTGGGATTAATCACAGTGGCAATGTTACAGTGTCCTCACCATTTTCCATTACTGAAACTCTCCTGTCTCTCCAAACAGAAACCTTATACCCATTATGCATGAGCTCCTCCATTCTTGGTAATCCGATTTCCGTCTCTATGAGCTTGCATACTCTCTGTTATTTTATTATAATCACTATAGGACTTAAACCTAGCATCCTACATGCATAGTGATTCTGTTTGCTTTTATACCAACTTCACTTAAATATATACCAACTTCACTTGCATAGTACAGGCAAACTATATTCCTATACTTCTCTCTCCACCCTTACGTAGTTCATGTCTCAAAGTACAGGTTCATATATTTTGGGTCCAATACCACTGATTTATCATTACCCTTTTGGCAATTTTTGGATCCTGTAGCAAGTATGAAGAGTGGCTAAAACCCAAAAATATAACGGTTTTATTTTATGTTTTTTTGCATGGGCAGTCTTCGGGAATCGAACCCAGAATTCTGCCTCTGAGCCACCACTGCACCACCCAATAGTTTTGTATTTATGCTTATCCATTTCATTACCCTAACCAGAGGTCATTACTTCTATATGCAGCATTGATCTACTGTCTATTGTCCCTTTCTTTCAACCTGCTGAACTCTAGCATTGCTTTTACAACTGGTTTGTGGTTATGAACTCCCTCTATTTTTGTTTATCTGGGAATATATTAAATATATTAAATGAGGAATCTCTGTTTTCTGATGAGGAATTGGCACATTATCTTATTGAGGCTCCCTTCTACATCACATATTGCTTCTCTCTTGCAGCTTTCATAGTTCTCTCTTTATTTTTGACATTCAACAGTTTGATTATAACATGCCTTGGACAATGTCTGTTTGAGATTGTCCTGTTTGGTATCCATTGAGCATCATAGATGTGTATATCATCTTTCATTACATTTGGGAAATTTTCAGCCATTATTTCTCTGAATATTCTTTCTGCACCTCTCTTTCTTCTCCTGGTGGAATTCCAAAACAGCATATAATGGCGTGCTTGATGGCATCCCTCAGGTTTCTCAGGCTCAATTCAATTTATTTTTCATTGTTTTTTTCTTTCTGCTTCTCAAAGTGAATGATTTCAATTATCTTACCTTCAAGTTCACTGATTCATTCTTCTGCCTGGACCTCTCTTGGGAATTTGTAATCTGTTTCTGTCTTTAGTTTTGTTTGGTGCCTTTTAATAATTTCCAAATCTCTATTGTTATTCTCTTTGTGTTCATCTGTTATTTTCCTGAATTCCTTCAGTTCTTTGCCCATACTTTACTTTAGCTCTTTGAACACACTTAGAACCTTTTTTTATTTTAAGTTTTTGTTGACATGGCCCAGGTCTGATCCTCCCCATTGGTGTTTTCTAATGTTTTAATCTTCTTCTTTGCCAGGTACATATTTTCCTGTTTCTTGGTATGTTTTGTAATATTTTCTTGAAGCTTGGAGAGCTTGACTTTTAATGTGTCACCACTATAATTTAGACTAAATCAATTTTCCTTTAGCTTCTATTCAGCTAATAGCATGACAAAGTTTTCCCTGAATGTTAGTTCCTATGGAAATATTAAAAAATGGAAAATATCTTTCCCAGCCTTCAGATTGACCTACATGAGTACTGTCCTTCTAGCTTGAGGCTAGAGTGAAGGGGTCTACCTCATCCTTTCTCCACCTGCTTTTGTCTTGGGCAAGCACGGGAGCCCCTAGGAATGCTCCCATTTTCATGAATACAAATCCTCCCTTCTTTCCTATGGATCAACGTCGTCATGGTCTTAGGCACTGCACCGTGTATGTCCTGCTGCCTTCTTCAAGCATGGCAAATTCTGGCATGGCTAACCTGCAACATGTATCCTGGTTCAATCCCTCAGGCCACCAGAAGAGAGAATGATCCAAACATACATGCTCTTAGTATATGCCAATGAAGAGTTTGGAGAGGGGCCAGACACAGCACCACTAGATCCTATCCCTTTTAAGATACCTTTTTCTTGATTCAGCCCTTGCCCTGTTTCTGCAATCCTTCAACTATTTTCTGGAGTTTTGAGAAAGGTGTTTTTTATAGTTCCTGCTGGTTGTTGAAAACTTTTGTTGGAGGACAGATCCCTGAAGCTTCTTACTCTGCCCTCTTCATCAGGGCAGGAAAAATGTATATTTTGATGAGCAGAAATCTATCCTTTTGAGAAAACATTGTTTAAAAATTTTTTGACCCTGACTAATGAATATTTGCCTTTCTCTGAGCCTCAAATAATTTTCTCCCATGTTTTCTTCTGGAGGCTTTATAGACTTATCTTTTACATTTAGATCCCTAATTCATCTTGAAATAATTCCTGTGGATGGTGTGATTTAAGAGTTTAAGTTCATTTTTGTTCCATACACATACCCAGTTTTTCTAATTCCTTTCACTAAACAGACTTTCTTGAATACATGGGGTTTTCTTTAACATAAATGAAGTGACTGCATATTCTGAAGCCTCTTTCTGAACTCTTTATTCTCTTTCCTTGATCAATTGTCCATCTTTACATTAATTCTACACTAGCTTGATTATTGTACATTTATTCGAGGTCTTAAAACCAGGTATTTGAAATTCTTCAACTATTCTTTTCCAAGGTGGTTTTGGATATTTTAGATATTTTTCATCTCCATAAGGACGTTTTAGTATCAGCTTGTCAATTTCTATAAAAATAAAGCTGTGATTTTGCTTGAATTTATATTTAAATTTGTGCAAGAATTGTCATTGCAACAATTCTGAGATTTGTTATCCGTGATATTAACATATTCTTTCATTTTTTCATCTTTTATTTCCTAGAGTAAGTATTTTACAGTTAACAATATAGAACTCTCATATATCTTTTGTTATATATGATCTTAAATGTTTTTTCAAATTCGTACTTGTCTGAATCCCTTGTGTGCAGTATTTGAAGGTATCATGCACCCCAGAAAAGCCATGTTTCAACCCTGATTCAATCTTGTAGAAGCAGCTATTTCTTTTAATCCTGATTTAAGAATGTAGGTTGGAATCTTTTGATTAGGTTATCTCTATGGAGATGTGACATGCCCACTTGTGGGTGTGACCTGCTGATTAGATGCAGATGTGGCCCTGCCCATTCCAGGTAGGTCTTGATTAGTTTACTAGAATACTTTAAAAGAGGAAACATTTTTGAGGAACCTCAGAAATGACCGAAATGACAGAGCCAAAAGAAACTTCAGAGCAGAGCTGCCAGGCAAACAACAGAAACTGGGATGTTTGGAGATGCTTGGAGCCCAGCAAACATCACCATGAGATGTGAAGCAAACCAGAACCTGGACAGAGGTAAGGGAAGCGAAGGGCTGAAAGCCAGCCCTGGAGAGGTAAAGTGAGGAACCTCCACAGAATCAGGCTGAGCAATGGAGCCCAGGAGCAAGGGACCAACAGATGCAACCATGTGACTTCCCAGCTGACAAAGGTATTATGGATTTACATAAATACAGAGGCAATATGTATTTTCAAGACATGAAAGCACAATATGTTTTTATATACTGACTTTCAACCTATGACATTAATATATCCATTTATTAATTTTTGAAATATTTTTTCCTGGAGAGATATTCCTAAGGTATTTTTATATAAATTAGGATGTCTGTGAATACAGTTTTTTTTCTCTTTGAATAATTTTGCATCTAGTATTTTCTTATTTTATTGAACGTGCTAAAATACTTCAACCACAATATTGATAAAAGTGGTTAGAATATACATCTGTGTCCTCTTCCTGATCTTAGAGGAAAATTGTTCATTCTTTTACCATTGAATATAACATTGGCTGTAGATTTTGTTTAGCTGACTTTTAATTCAATCATTCTTTTCTTCTATTCCTAGTTTGTTTAGAGATTTTATTATAGCTTGGTATTAAATTTGTTCCTGTGCTTTTTCTGCATCTTTTGAGATAATGTAACACAATCATTTCTGAAGAATATTTTCAGACTATACCATTCTGGATTGACAGTTTTATTTTCTTTTCAGTAATTTAAAGATGCCATTCCATCATCTTCTTACTTTCCTTACTTACGATTAGAAATTAACCAGCATTTTTCCCTTGTCAATAATGTGTGTTTCTTTCTTCTGCTTCTTTTTAAAGATTTTTCTTTATGTTTGGTTTTCAAGTTTGCAATTGATCATGATGTGCCTGCATAAAAGCATACAGTACTTTTTATATATTTATTCTGTCTGAGCATCTTCGTTGTGTAAGTTAATGCTTTCCATCAAATTTGTAGAGATCCAGGCTTGGCTCAATTTGAATTTTTTCTCTTTCTGTTCCTCATTTTAAATAATTTGTATGGATGTTTGTCTTTTTTATGGAGTGGTCAATGATTTTTTCATGTCCTATTTTGCATATTTCAATTCTAAACCTTCCACTTCATTCTTTCTATAGTTTCCATTCTCCACTGAAATTCCCTTTTGTTCACTTACCATGCTCATCTTTTATGTGAAATCTTTGAACGTATTATAGTTCTTTTATGTACTTTTTGCCTGATGCAACCCATAGCCAATGACTGGTATGTTAGAAAGGACCATTCATCCTGAAATCCTGATTAAGTGGGACACCTCAGTCTTATAAGTCATATGGAGCTCAGAGTACCCCAATTTATCAAGCTGAAGTAAGTCTCAAGTTGTCACTACATTCTCTTGCCTAGAATTTTACCCTTCTCTATAATACCTCCTTCATTCCTTCTCTTCAGAGCAGTACCTCAAAAATCACACTTGAAGGACTTCTATGAAATTTTAACAAAAACATATCATCATTTTAATAAGTTTTTAAATTTAAGAATAGCTTTGGATTAATAGAAAAATTGTAAAGATAGTATGGAAAGTTCCCATATATACCCAGTTCCCTTCTTCTTAACTGTCGCAATGAAGAGGAGCATCAGGAAACTTGACAACTAAATGTAATGTGGTATCTTGGGGGAATTTTAGAAGAAAGGATATTACATAGAAATTAAAGAAATCTGAATAAAATGGACTTTAGTTAATAATTTATGCATCAATATTGATTCATTAATTGGGATAGATGAACCATACTAATGTACGATAATAATTGTGGGATTAGGTTTGGGATACTTGGGAAGAGTACTACCTTTGCAACTTTTCTGAAAATATAAATCTACACTAAAATAAAAATTGATTTTAGAAAATACAGATCACCAATCTACCTACTATGGATCTCTATCAGATTTTAATATTTTGCTAAAATTGCTTCATAAGTTTAATAATAATAAATATAAAGATACTAGGTAAGTGGGCAGGTGGGTATTTTTTGCTGAGTTGTTTACTCTAACTGATATAAAGGAATGTATGGAATTCTATTACAATGAAAAATGAAATCTGGTTTCTGACTTGGACCATGAAATATGTTGCTCTTCCAAAGGATGCAATTTAAGGTTAAAGAATCACCTTTGCAGTTCAAAAGCACCAAAAATACGTGTTGAAATATAATGAATGTTTCATCTGCTTCTTTTGAGATGTTCATATGTTTTTTTCTCCTTTAAACTCCATGTGGTATAGAATAATGATTTTTTAATGAAATTTGCATTGCTTTGCATTCTTGGGACTAAGTCCTAATTTTACAGAATACAGTTTACACATGTGTTCATGTTCATGCCTGCACACATGCACAGTGTGAGTTTATAATATTGAACTTGTTTTACTGGTAATGTAGTTTGGATTTTTCATTTGGGTTTTTCAGAGGAACTGGTATAAAATGTTCTTTGCTATGCTTGTCTGGTTTTATTATTGAGCTTATGCTAGCCTCATAAACTGAATTGAGTAGCTTTCCTTTTAAAAAATTTGTTGTCTGAAATTATATAAAATCAAGAACATTTGTTCCTTGAAGGTAAAGTCAGCTGGTAAAATCAGCTGGGTCAAGTGTGTCTTTTTGCAAATTTTATAAATTACAGATTCAAATTTTTTTGCATTTTTATTTACTCAGGCTTTCTATTATTTTAGTACATTTTATTATGTAT
>PVIY010040988.1:0-21971 GCA_004026745.1 Myrmecophaga tridactyla | reverse complement strand
CTCACCACTCCCCGAAGGGGGCTTTGCAGATACTTTTCCACTCACTGATCGAATCACTCTGGGATTCATCGGGGCATCACTCTGGACAAACCAGCAAAATCTCATGTCCTACCTGAGATTCCAAGTACTTATGGCATTCAATCAAACTATCTACATAAGTTATATTAGGAAATGCACTAGTCAAAATATAAATTTTGTACCAAATAAACATTTTTTGCTTTAGTCTCACACAGAAGGTGACATTTTAAAATATTAATTACCATCTATTTTCATTACCCTGCAATAATGGCATTCCTTTGTTCTTCCTCATGCAAAAACATTTTTAAAATTGTACCTTGTACATTTCACTATTATTATACACTCTAGGCATTCCTAGATTATACCATCTCAATCTTTAAAATCTATCTTTCTTTCTGATTTCATTTATGTCCCCAGCCCTCCTCCCTCTATCATTCTCACATGCAGCTTCATTCAGTGTTTTAACATAATTATATTACAGTTAGGTAGTATTGTGCTGTCCATTTCTGAGTTTTTGTATCCAGCACTGTTGCACAGTCTGTATCCCTTCAGCTCCAATCACCCAATATCTTACCCTATTTCTATCTCCTGATGGTCTCTGTTATGAACAAAATATTCCAAGTTTATTCACTAATGTCAGTTCATATCAGTGAGACCATACAGTATTTGTCCTTTAGTTTTTGGCTAGTCTCACTCAGCATAATGTTCTCAAGGTCCATCCATGTTGTTACATACTTCATACGTTTATTCTGTCTTAAAGCTGCATAATATTCCATCGTATGTATATACCACAGTTTGTTTAGCCACTTGTCTGTTGATGGACATTTTGGCTGTTTCCATTTCCTTGCAGTTATAAATAATGCTGCTATAAACATTGGTGTGCAAATGTCCATTTGTGACTTTGCCCTTATGTCCTCTGAGTAGATACCTAGCAATGGTATTGCTGGGTCATATGGCAATTCTATATTCAGCTTTTTGAGGAACCGCCAAACTGCCTTCACAGCGGTTGCACCATTTGACATTCCCACCAACAGTGAATAAGTGTGTCTCTTTCTCCGCATCCTCTCCAGCACTTGTCATTTTCTGTTTTGTTGATAATGGTGTTGAGTACTTTTTAGTATAAGAATCTGTTTTAGGAAAAGTATAAATTTTTTTCAGCTTTTATTAAAATCTCTTGGATTCTTGATTCCATGAGCAAAAGTTAAGATTTGAGTAAGTTTAATGTAGAAATCCTATTGTTGATGCAGAAATAGTCCATGTACTGGGCTATCATCAGAATCAAATGTTGCTTTGTTTTTCTTTCCTTTTCTCTTCCTTTCCTTTCTTTTCTTCTTCTGCAAATTAATGACAGGTAGTGTGCAAGAATAAAATGAGTCCAGCTCAATTCCATAGGAAAATCTCACTGGATTTCTTTTTTTACAGAAACGAAAATATATAATAAAGCATAATCCTTAATATTTGACTTTAAAAAGCATTTTTAGATACTTTAAGTATAAAATTTCTTGAAAATATGTATTTTTGGATTTAGATGTGATTTCAGTGTTGAAATTAGCACATACTCTTGAGGAGACTATATTTGCTTTACATTAATCACTGAGAAGACAGTTATTAAGTCATTAGGAATACTGTTCTAATATAGGAATGCAAATTAAATAGCTGCCTTAATGAGTGAAGGATAACAATATGGTCTTATCAGTTACTCAGAATTCTAAAAACACATCTGTTCTGTTATAGTTGGTATATGCTTATTTGCACATGAGACTTGTTATCACAATGCTGTTTGTACTTACTTGGTACTACACTGTCTTTTCAGCTTTGTTTTCTGAAAGAGATGGCCTACTAAATACATATTTTAGTATTTAAAATACTATTTTAAAAGTAAAAGTGCCATTTATTTTCCAGAATTTATGTTAATAGCCCACTCCCCTGTTATGAAATCTTAAAAGCTAATGGCTTGAGATATCCAGACAGTTTGGACACCAAACAGAAATGTAATCAAGACCATTTAGAATTTTCATGTATTAGAGTGAATGGAAAGGGCTAACAGCCCAAGTAAGGGAACTATCTTTTGCTTCTTTTGACTCCAAGAAAGGGAGACAGATCATTCCTTGTTAGTGACTTTGAGTGAACACCGTATTTATCAGTTAAATGGCTAATCTTAAGCTTGTATATAATATGGTTGGAGTGTGCATGTGTGGACATTTCTCAATAAAAATATTTTAAAAAACAAACACACATATAAAATAAAACTAAGGTCTGTTCTGGAAAGAAATAAAAGCTTAGATAATGGAGGTGGGTGGAGGGCCTCTTAGTCTATCAAAAGTCTGCTATAGAAAAATATATATTTTTTAAAGTCTGCCTTAAGTCAGAAAGTAGTAAATCACTTTTACTTTTCAAGTCTTTTCTCTGCATTTCTTCCAGACCACTACATTTCTGGGTTAAAACAACTGAGACCTTAAGTATAATATTGTTTTCATGTGCATATCAGCTGTGTTCTTAATTTTAAGTGGAGCACAGAAACTGTATTATTTGAAATGAAGGATACTCTGGATACCCTAGAATTTCCCTCTAATTATAAGCCTTAATCACATGCAGTTTTCTCATTCCCAAATGTACATCTAAAATGAGAGATTTGCCTGTTGAATGTGTTCTATATAAGTCAGAGTCTTACTTTGAAAAAACTTTTTAAGGCTTGTTTGTTTTAGAAGCTAAATCTCTGTATGCCTAGAATGCTTGATCTTCAAAATACTTGCTCCCTAGAGAGGTAAACTGAAGATGGAGTTTTCATGTAACTTTAGATTGTTGGCCTTGAAGACATTTGGGGGAATGGAATAGACTTTGGCACAGTTTCACTTTTTTCTGGTTGAGAAGGGCCCAGAAAGGAAGGTGGGGCTGCTCCTATTGAAACATGGAAGAACTAGTTGAAGATACTCAAAGCTGAAGTGCACCTTCATTCCATGCCTTTTGCTCTATTTGTTCAGGAGACCTTTAAATGTCTGCGTCCTTGAATGTGCTGTGGCTTGTGATCATTCATATTTAAGTGCTTTTGCATCTAAAGAAATGCATTCACTCTTTGCCTAGTGTGTAAAATTCGAATGACACTTGTGCACTATCTTAAAAAAAGAGACATTTTCATTATAAAATTTAGTCAAGCAGAAGAGTAGCAAAGTAAGCAGAAATTTCCTTTTACATCCAAGATTGAAGTTGTAGTGATAAAAGGAAATTATGAGGTTGAAGCTTAGCCCACTCCTCATTTTGTATTATGACACAGGAGATTTTGTGATTATGGGAATGGTTTTTAATACTTACGTTTTGAGGAAGGCTCTGATCAAAGTCTTAAATTGTGTATATGCTTTGACCTTAGATTTTTCTAGGGTTTCTTGAGTTTTCTGAAAACAGATTCTAGTATCCCTTTTATTTTAAGTCCACTATTTGTTATAAATCTTAATCATGAGCTTTTTATTTCATTACCACGAAGATTGACAGTACTTCCTCGCTTTTACTTGTAAATAACAGCAGATACACAACTCCGTTGGTCCAGACCTAGAATCCATCTTCAGCCACCGGATTACAGAAGTGGCATCTGAATTCACCAGGGTATCTCTGTGGTCTGTTTTCTTCCCCCCAAAACCTATAACTTCAGCCTAATTCTAAGAAAATTCCAATTGAGCGGTGTCGTACAAGATACTTGCCCAGTATGCCTAAGTACTATCAAGGTCATTAAAAAATAAAAAATTTGACATACAGCCAAACCAGGGGTTAAGGAGACATGACAACCAAATGTAATGTAGTGTCCTGAATGGGATCCTGGAGTAGAGAAAGGAGATTAGGTAAAAATTTAGGAAATCTGAAATCTGAGTAAAGTATAGACTTTAGTTAATAACAATGTATCAACATTGATTCATTACTTTTAACAAATATACTATACTGATGTAAGAGGCTACTAATAGGGGCATTTTCTTCTTTTTCCCTTCCAAGTATCTGTCATCCCATTTGCTCCCTGTATTGGCTCTGAGCCCTCTCTGTTTCCTGCCTTTTATTCTCTTCATAGAGGACTTCAATAAGTGGATTAAGACACCTTGAATTGGGTTGGTCACATCTCCATGGAAGATCCCACCAACAATAGGTCTGCACCACAAGATTGGAATAAAAGAACATGACTTTTCTGGGGTACTTAACAGTTTCAAACCAGCACATAAAGTGAGGTGATCATAGCAGCCTCAGTGTGTTGTTCTGAAGACAACGTGAGATGATGCACATAAGGATTTAGAGCAGTTCCAGGCCCTTACTCGAGAGTCACTGAAACCATAGACATTTTCGAGCGCCAAAAACAGACCCTATCTCATCCCTCATAGGAGAGCAAACATATGGAAGGAAAAGGAGGCTTTGCCATTTTACAGTTATTCCATTATTAGAATCTCCCCCTCCTCCTTTCCTGAATCCTCTTTAGCTCTTAAGAGACAAGGAAGGGAGAAAACACCTTGGCAGAAATCCAAGGCCCCACACACATTTTTGGCCTTTTCACTCCCATAATTTTGGACATTACCACTTTAGACTGTTAGAGTTCATAGGAGAGAATAAGTCTTTTTTAATTTTTATTTTTTAGAATACAATTTTATTGAGATACATTCACACACCATCCAAGCCATCCAAAGTGTAAAATCACTGACTCAAAGGATGCACAACTATGTGATGATACTATTTTTATTTCCTTAATCAGAGACCTTTGTGTCTTAAAGAATCTTGAGGAGTCTACATGTGATTTCTGAATCTTTTTAGTCGTCAGTTCTCTTATCCTGCTATGGTTTTCAAGCATTTAACAGACCCAGTTTTGAGAAATTTTACTCTTTTCCCACCCGTTTTCTCCTGTGCCATGGATTCAGTGTCTCTTTGGTTTTAGTTATGTCACCTTACACTCTCAGAATTCTGTCTTCCTGGGATCATTTCTAAAAAAGACAATATAAAGAAATGGCAAGATACATTCCTATCTTTGAATTAATAATGTGGGAGATAGTTACTTGCCTATCTAATGCTCCTTCCACTTCTTTCTTTTCTAAGAGAATTCCAGGTTTTGTTCAAGGTGACAGGGTGCTCAGCTGAAAATATTTTCACAGATTCCCTTGCAGTTACATGTGACCAGATAACATAGTAATGGCATTATAAAATAAAATGTTAATGGAAGTCACTGTGGAAGCTCTCTCAATGGGAAATAGCAAAGCTTCTTTAGGGAAAAACAATAAGAAATGCTTCATCCCTTGGTCTGTTCCTCCTGTTTCCTACCAGGAACTTGGACATGTGATTTCTTTGGAATTTTGTGACCACAAACCCTGGGGTCAAAAGCCAATAAACTAAGGATGACAGTAGAAAAATATAGGAATACCTTAGGTCCCTAAAGGTATCATTGGAAATTTGTAGCATTCCTAGCTTAAATACCAGACTTCTTATGTGATATAAATACTCCCATTGGGTTAATAAGCCACTGTTTGTGTGTTCTGTTTTATGATGCTGAATGCATTCTGAACTATGGCTTGCTGGCTCATTTTACTCTAGTTTTATCATCATATTGGCCACATTGTAGATCATAGCATTAACTATGTTATGTTCAAATGGGAATCCGTTTTTATAAAAGCAAAGGCTACATAAACCACTGGGACCAAAATTATGTGGCAGCGTGGGGAATTACAACTCCTGGGTAGAGAGCCAGGACACCTGAATGTTAGCTGCCTCAGTGAGCGAGTCACTTGACCTGGGCTCTCCTGACCCCATCTGCGAAAAGAGCCAGTAAGTTGAAGCTTCTAAAGTCCCTACTGAATTCAGCATCTCAATGTTTACCTTGCCAAGACTGTTCATTAGCTTTCTTTTTTTTTGCTTGGGCAGACTCCGGGGAATCGAATCTGGGTCTCTGGCATGGCAGGCGAGAATTCTGCCACTGAGCCACTGTTGCCAGCCTTTCATTAGCTTTTAAAACTCCCGTTCAATGGGAATTTTTTATATGAATTCAGAAAATAAATTGTGAGTTATTTAACCAAGAAACCAGAATATAACAAAGTGTGCAGTTACTGATAAATATATGCAGTATATTGTATGGATGAAAAAGTAAATGGTGCTGCATTGCCTAAGGTCCAGTGTAAAGAGGAGATTGGAATGATGATATTGGAATTTATTTTGGTTTAGTTTGTCTCACCTTAATTCTGTTAAGAATTCTTTTGTCTAAATCATCAAACCAATTAATGGGTTGTTATTTCAAAATAAAAACGTATATGGTTCTACATGAAAATTGTATATATACTGTTGTGGAATTTTAAGTTACAACTCTTAAAATTAAGAAAAGGGGCGGGACAGAGTGACCCAGCAGGCAGAGTCCTTGCCTGCCATGCCAGAGACCCGGGTTTGATTCCCGGTGCCTGCCCATGCAAAAACATAAAAAAATAAAAAGATAAAATTAAGAAAAGGAGAATATATAAACAATGTTAAGCTGAGGCTGATTGTGAAAAAGCATTCACTATATTTTTAGTATTCCTTTTAAATTCTTATTAAAAATTTTTAATTCATTTGCATGGTTTTATTGTTTAATATTTCTGATATAATATTCTAGTATGTTTCATCGGTTTTGAAAAGTAACATAAGCAGGGCTGTAAAACCATAAAGTCCAATTGCTGAATTGTTTTTTGTTAAAATGTCTTTATTAAGATATAATTCACATATAATTGCTGAATTTTATTTTAATGTTAGGATACAATAAGTTTTCTGTAGTGCCATTAGTCCTGAGGGCTTATTAAATAACTGATAATAATTCTTTATCAGCCTCAGTCTGGGGAGAGGGGGGCCTGTATTCCCTGGCTGTGTGTACCATTGGAACCCTAACAGCATCTTCACATTCTCAATGAAATGTTATCTTGCAACTTTTTAAAACAATTTTAATATCCTTTTATAAGCACAATGGCCAATTATATATATATATATTTAATAAATATATATATTTAAATTTTTTTACTTTATTAGAGAAGTTGAATGTTTACAGGAAAATCATGCAGAAAATACAGATTTCCTATATAATACCCCTCACACATGTAGTTTTCCATATTATTAATGATTTGCAGTAGGAAGATACTTTTGTTGCCATTTTGAAACTATATATTTTTAATTATACTGTTAACTACAGAACATAGTTTACAATAGGGTTCACTGTGCTATATATATATAGTCCAATTATTTTTTAAAATTTTCTCGTTTGAATATAACTAAAATTTCTCCATTACTGTATTAGAGTTCTCCAGAGAAACAGAAGTGACAGATTATATATCCTATATATTCTGTTATAAAACAGAATTCAGATTTACCAATCACCATAGTGGTGTAAGCCAGTTCCGATAGCATATCCCATAAACATGGGGATTGGCAAGTCCAACTTCCATATGGTGGGCCACAAATGAGGAACCCCAGTGAAGGTTTTGATGAATTCAGGAGATGCTGGAATGGCCAATTACATTTTAGTATAAGTAATGCAGTGTATGGCTCTTTTGATAAGTCCTAGATTTTTCATTGACTTTGACTTCACATTATGGTCCAGACCTGAACAGATTTACTTTAAGCACAAATGAAAGACGATTCATTTATTAGACATTGTTCAGATTATGTCCCAAGAACTCTTTGAAGCCCAGGTCAGGAATGTCCAGAATCTGTTCCTGGTCTTTTCATGTTAATCTTTCAAATGATTACCTGTAAAATAGCAAAAGTACTTAGTATTTTGAACGTTTGTAAAATTGCTCCAATGGCCTAACTAAAGGCCTAAGAACTAATAAATGAGGCATTTTAACTTCAGGCCACTGGTCTCTCCTGGCTTTCTGTATCACTGGGTATTGGGATGCCCAGGGTACCAGGCAATTTTGATAGCAGCTATGATGGGTTTCCATCTAGAGAGATACATTGGGTTTTGGATTAGATTGCCTTTATTTTCCATGTGAAATCATTTGTATTACCATGTTTGTTCTTTCCTTATTATTTGTATCTATTTTCCTTATTGTAATTATTTATATTATGAATCTATTATTTATTAATATTTTATTATTAATAATATTGAAGAGTGATATTTATTTATATGTTGTATAGCTCTGGGACTAAGTTGTAATCTGTTGAAGTAGCTAGCTTTAGATAGGATTCTTTTTTTTTCTTAAGATTTTTATTGATAAATTTTCACACACATATATTCCATACATGGTGTACTATCAGTGGCTCACAATATCATCACATAGTTGTGTATTCATCACCATGATCATTTTTTAGAACATTTGTATCACTCCTGAAAAAGAAATAAAAAGGAAAAAAGAAACCTCATACATAGTATACCCCTTGCCCCTCCCTCTCATTGACCACTAGCATTTCCATCTAACCAATTTATTTTACTCTTTGTCAACCCTATTAGTTATTCATTCTTTGTTCATATTTTTTTATTCATACCGTGGATAACAGCAGCAACAGACATAAGGTTTTCACAATCCCACAGTCACACTGTACAAGTTCTGTCTTTATACAGTCATCTTCAAGGGTCAAGGTAACTGGAACACAGCTCAGCAGTTTCAGGTACTTCCCTCCAGTCACTACAATAGACCACAAATTAAAAAGGAATATTAGGTAGGATTCTTGGCAGAGATTTTTCACTTGGAAAGTGGAACTTAGAAGGGTCATAGTGCACAACTAGTGTGGAACTGAGATGAAGTGATATATGTGCCAGCAGTAGCCACTGTTGTGATCTGGGTGCTCACCAGTCATTGCCTCCTTCCCCACCTATAAGCCGGGCTTTGGGGCTCTGGCTCTCATAATTTTGCATTCTCTGTAACACTATAACCAGTGGTCTTCAAAGTTTGAGAAATGACAAGATAAGAGGCTTTTTCTCCCCTATGATTTGCTTACATTTTAATCTAAATATTCTTTATTAAAATAAGTGCTTATATATCATGAGACAACCTATGGAGTTGAGCTACAAAATACTAAACTTTAAAAACTTTTACGAGAAGATTAAAAACCTTTCATATAAATGGAATGAAAACTGAAAGGATTTTTTTTTCTCCCACTTCTTAGGGCCTTTATTTCCTATTATGCTGCATTTCACAAAATACTGTAAAGCAAAACTATGAAAGAAAAAAAATGGATACCTGTCTTGCTTGGTGAACATCTGTATTTCTTGCTTAGTAGGTGGTGGTCCTGGTCCTCTAAATTTCTTTTTGGATGTTTTGTCTGGCAGAATTCAGTGGCCTACTCCGTGGGCTCAGTGGTCTCCCTTCTTTCGTGGTCTCACCATGCAAGTTTATTCTTCACTTAATTATAGAGCTTATCTGAAAAATTAACTTGAGCATGTCATTCCTTGTTTAAAGCATCTTTTGGCCTGTTGACTCCATTTCTCTAGTCTCATTTATTTCTGGAGTCCCTTTTGCATTTACCCTGTGTCCCAGCCACTTTTCTATAAAAATGCTTTACTCTTTCTTTACTCTATGCACAAGAAGATCCTTCTTTTTGAGGTAGCTTTCATTCTTCATCCACCCAGCCAGCCAGCCATTAATCCAGTATGATCGTGTTTGCCAATGTGATCATGTTGGACCAGGTATTGGAGGTATAACGATAATATGAACAAGATGGATCGTGTCCTTCCCTCATGGAACCTCCATTCACTCCCTTTATTTCATATTCCTGCTCATCCTTTAGACTCATCTAATGGTACTTCTACTTTACTATCTTTCTCAATGCACCCAAATTTAGACACTAAGTTGCCCCAGCACTTGCTTCATATCTCTATCGTTATAGCATTTAACCTATCCATCCACTAGCAGATATTTGTTGCCTGCTACTGAGTACACAATCTATACTAAAAGCTAGGATGCTACAGTGAAGAAAATCAACAAATCTTAGGTTTATCCACTTTTCACCGTCACTAGATATTACTTCATGTAGGCTTTTATGTAATTTTTTATATCTGTAGTATGAGCAATGCCCAGAAATAATTTTAGATTCATTTTTTTATGCATGCACAAGTAAGGCGCTGTTTTCATAATATAGTTAAAACTTTTCTTCTCTCCATCTTCTCCCTCTCCCTCTCCCTCAATCCCTCCCACACAGATATGTATAGCATTTGCTATTTATTGCCTATTGTGTACACAATCTATGCTAAAAGCTAGGATGCTACGGTGAAGGAAAATCAACAAATACTAAGTTTATCCACTTTTCACCTTCACTAGATAGGCATTCATGTAGGACTTCATGCAGTTTATTTTTTTTATGTCTGTAGTACGAGCAATGCCCAGAAATAATTTGCATTTTATATTTATTTGTTTTAAAGCTTGCACAAGTAAGGCGCTATTTTCATAATATAGTTAAGCTTTTCTTCTCTTCATCCTCTCCCTCACCCTTGCCCTCAATCCCTACCATACAGATATATTTATTATATATTTATATTTACTAGGAAGTAGAAAAATGCTACAGTTTCTATTCTTTACAAGCAGATTAAAATGCGCATGAAGGAGAAGTGTTCGATTATTTATACGGATTCTGCTCAAATAATTGCCTAGGCAGTGTCCATCTTCTTTTTTCCTCCCTGTTGCAGTTGAATGGTAATGTATTCTTTAATTATCCACCTTTTTATATGATTTATTTTGTAGCAAGAAATGCCAACTATGGAAAAATTTTACTTTTAGTGCGTAGGTAATATTTTAACCATGAAGGGTGATGTGACAAAGGACAGGGGCTGATGAAGGAGGCGACTTTTTCAATGTTACTAAAAAATGTTTTGCTTAGTGATTCAGAAAACTCTATAACTTCTCTAAAGTTTTAAGCCCATCATTCCTTGATACTGTCTCCGTGGTCTTAGTATGAAGATGGAATGACACGAAGTGGTTTTCTTTTGTTTCAGTTGGTGAGTTTGTCAGCGATGCTCTCCTCGTTCCCGACAAGTGCAAATTCTTGCACCAGGAGAGGATGGATGTCTGCGAAACCCACCTTCACTGGCACACAGTCGCTAAAGAGGTATCAGCCCATACTTTCTTCATTCAAAATGAAGATTTCTTGGAGACACATGTTAGTGACATTTTAGAGGGTATTTGTAAGCAATACCAGTGTTTATAAATAAATCATTTTTAGAACAATGATCCATGAGTAAATTTTTTTTTTTTTTTTTTGTCATGGGCACCACCGGAAATTAAACCCACGTCTCTAGCGCAGCAGGCGAGAACTCTGCCACTGAACCAGTGTTGCCTGCCCAGAGTAATTTTTTTAAGGAGTCAAAAAGATGTACTATGCCATGTTTTTATACACTTTTAATACCTGCAAACCTTAAAGTTTATCTTATTTTTTTCAAATTACTTATGATTGACCTGTTGTTTTCTTTGTTGTCTATAAAGATTTTACAATTTTACAATTTAACCTTTTTTTCCCCTTAAATTTCCCTGGGAATCAAGTAACTGAAAATGGAAGTAGCTTTTCCAACACCTTTCTGAAAGCTACAGTTAGAATTCGGTTTCTACATTATGCCATTCAATTTTTTTATTATATAATATAACATACATACAAAGCAAAGAAAGAAAAAAGCAATAGTTTTCAAAATACACTTCAACAAGTAGTTAAAGGGCAGATCCCAGATTTGTCATTGGCCACCATACCATCATCTCAGATTTTTCCTTCTAGCTGGTCCTTAACATTGGAGGCTAAAAAAAATATATATTTTTTGATCATCACTTTTTTTTCTTTTTTGTGAAAAATAACATATATACAAAAAAGCAATGGATTTCAAAGCACAGCACCACAATTAGTTGTAGAACAGATTTCAGAGTTTGGATGGGTTACAATTCCTTTAATTTATGCCATTCAATTTTGCATTCATCAGGCTGTGCTACCCACCTTCATTTTTCCAAAGTGGTGAATGTGGCAGCAATCTAACACCTGCTTTTGGCTAAGCTAATAAAAAACAAAGACAACAAGGACTAGAACTCTAATGCCATGTTCTGCTACTATTACTACCTTCAAAACTGTTCTCTTCCTTTAATGTACTATGAAGTTTTCTAATAAATTTCTATAGTTTTCTTTTGATGAGTTCAGACTTCTAACATTCAACTCCTTTAGCTAGAGCACATTGGTTCCCATCTGTGGGTTGATTTTGTCCCCCTACACTGCCCCAGAACATGGGCCAGTGGTCTGGAAGTGAATGAGGAATCGCTGATTTCTGTTTCATAGTGTCTGAAGATAACATCTTCTCTTCCCAGGATTGTTATTGTGGAACTGGGGCAAGTGAGCTGGAATTTCTAGAGAAAAGCAAGTCCTAGTTAGAGAAACATCCTTCTGTAATGGTCTTAGGAGTGAGTTTGGAGCACGTAGAACTTTTGACAACTTCCTGCTATGCTAATAAAGCTAGATTCTCTCAGCTTCTTCATCTCTTTTTGCAGTTAGTTTCCCTTCAAGTTGTTTAAAAAAAAAAACCACTCTTCTGTAACAACACCATTTTTATTGACTTCCAAACAAGCTCTGTTGTATTTCCATTCATAAAGCAGAACATCCTAGTCTTCATATAATTGGTTCCTAATATATTGGGTCTGTGGGATCATTGTTACATTTGGGATTTTCTTACAATGAAACACATCTCTTGCCAGATGCCTCTGCCACTCTCACTGTATTCTCCTTACCCTTTGTAGACATGCAGTGAGAAGAATACCAACTTGCATGAGTATGGCATGTTGCTGCCATGTGGAATCGACAAGTTCCGAGGGGTGGAGTTTGTATGCTGCCCCCTGGCAGATGAAAGTGACAGTATCGATTCCGCAGATGCAGAAGAGGATGACTTAGATGTCTGGTGGGGTGGAGCAGATACAGACTACGCAGATGGGAGGTAAGGTGGCCTTTGTGTTCCCCTTATTGAACCCTAAACACCTAGCATATGATTTTCATACCCTTCTCCAACAAATGTGTTATTCTAGTTCTCACCAAAAGGATCTCTGCCCACTCTTTTTTATTTTATGGAATAAAAAAGTTCTAACCATAAATTCCTCTTATGATTATAACATGTCATTTAATTTTAATTTATTTGATCAATGATTACAGCATTCGTTTAAATTTTTTGACTTTTTAAATTTGTTTTTTTATTGCATTTAAAAAATTGTTTAAATAGTAAAATTTACTTATTTATATAGCAGTTTTAGGTCAATAAAAAATTTGGACAGCGAGTGAAGCGTTCCCATTTTACTTCTCCCTTCCACCCCCACCCAGCCACACACACATTTTTTTCCCTTGTTATTAACATGTTACATTAGTGTGGTGCATTTGTTACAATTAATAAGATAATATTGATTGAATGATATCATTTGTAACCAACATCCAAAGTTCATATTAGGTTTACTCTTTGTATATACTGTTCTATGGGTTTTGACAAATGTGTAATGTCATTAAGATCTTATAGAAAATATTTTCATTGCCCTCAAATACCTGGATTTTAACTATTTTTTTTTTTTTTTTTTTGGTGCATGGTCTGGGAATTGACCCTAACTATTTGTTTTTAATATCAAGAGTTCCCACTAATATACATCTAAGAGAATTAAAATTTGACTGAATGTAGAATATTCTGTTTTGGTCTGTAATTAAAAATATTTTTAAAACTTTTTTTTCAACTATTAGCTAAATGTCAACTCTTCTTTATAAGGAAATGGTTCCCCTTTCCCCTTTAACATCTTCTTTTTGTGGGGGGGGGTGTATGGACTGGGAATTGAACCCAGGTCTCCCACAAGACAGGTGAGCATTCTACCACTGAACCACCTGTGTCCCACTCCCCCCTCAACATCTTATTCTATTCCTTCATGACAGAAGTCAGTTATAAATATTTGCTAAAATTATTCAATCATTCTGCTCTTTGTTATTGTTGAGAAAGGCATTTTTACTTCTTTTGCTTTGGGTTATTAATCTCATTATTTGCATATGTCCAATGACTTTTATTTTATGTTCATTTTAAATTGAAAATAAATATCTGTATTCAAATCTAAAATTATAAAACTGGGATCTTGCAGTTAGGAATGCCATCAGGTTCAGTCACCCATTTCTTGCTTCATCAACCCCCAAAATGTGATTTTATCCCTCCTGTATCTTTTTTCCTTCAGTATCTGAAGATGTTCCCTAGTGTCACAGATTTTCAAATAAAACATTACATTTGAACCACAAGACTTTCGTTACTAATGTAAGGTTTTATGACTTTCCTATAGGCAGGCACAGATTTTGCGCATGAGTGTATACCTTCAGGAACTTTCACTGCCTTTTCTTATTAGTTATTAAAACTAGGCTTCTTTATATGTAATTATTGCTCAATTTAACCAGTAAACACTTGTTGTTAGTTAAGCTCTTTAGTTTCCCTCTTCCCTAAGTTTGAAAAATTGTATTCATTGTAGCAATATATAAAGCTTAACAGACAAATAAATTTAAAAGAAACAAGAAAGAAGTAAATAAAGAGAAGCTGCATGCAGTCAAATATTTCTCCATGTTTGTAAAAGGCGAAAGTTAAATAGTCTAAACTCTCCTTTCCCTGGGCAGGAAATGTAACTGAGAGCAGGGTTTGCCAATGGGAAAGCTTTTGATCTTTTTCCCATGGAGTTCATCATTCAGCTCCTGGGCCAGGGTGCATACCCCACATTTGTATTTTGTGGCAAATATAGAAATGTCCACTGGTTTGCGTTTTATTGCTGCTTTGTCTAAAAGTTGTAGTTTCCCAGTTATTATTGTTCTTCATAGCGTCTTCATATTCTTTCTCAATTTATAAATTGAGATATGAAAGTTTCAGAGTGACTTATTGAAAAAATTCTTGGCATCAGGACGCTAACCACATTCTGTCAACACAACCTGTATTACAAAGGGGAATTTGAATCTGCACAGCCTTTTTAGTTCTTCATCGGCTACTGGGTGTACTTGATTTCATATTTTTTCCTCTTGACTATATACTTAGTAAAATAATTCAAGTTAAGGCATGTAAATGAAGCATGCTTCCTGGTTGGTGTTAAAAGTGTAGGGACTTAACTGTGTGCTTGGTACCTTGTAACAAGATTAGTGACCTGACATGCACGGCAATTCGTATGCAAGGGACTTGAGAATTAAAAATTGGTGTTTTTATCGCTTCTCGGCCTTTTGGCTAAGATCAAGTGTAGTATCTGTTCTTAGCAGTTTAATATCTGATACGTCCTCTATCCGAAGACAATATATTAAATGGATTTTTGGAGTTGGGAGATGGAATAAGAGCTTGCTCCATCCACTCCACACGTTGACCTGGTATTGCAGTATTTCCAGGAACGGTGTACTCCCTCCTGGGGGAACAATAAATGTAAAAAAATAAATAAATAATTGGTATTTTTGTTTCATACTGAGGGTGGTTTTGCCTTTTCCAGGTCCTCATTCCCATTTCTGAAATTTTTCTATGTCTTATAAACCTTCCTGTTTATTGGTAATCAATTTCAGTGTGTCCCAATCTTTTCCTTATACCCCCTTCCAACTTAACTGACTTAATTGAAAGCCTCTCAATCAGTGCCCATTTCTTTTCCTGGACACAGACCCACAGGGTTTCCCCATCTGGCTTTTGATTCCTTACTTATTTATTACCATTAGTCAGTAACCATACCTTTTTTTGATAATCATCTCTCCTATTATATACCACTCTCTCCAATTGCTAAACTACAGCTCTCTATTATACCATTTTTTAAAGAATTTTCTATTTTTTTAATTGTGAAAAATAACATATATACAAAAAAAAGCAATAAATTTCAAAGCACACCATGACAATAATAGAACAGATTTCAGAATTTGGTATGGGTTACAGTTACACAATTTTAAGTTTTCTTCTGGCTGCTCCAAGACACTGGAAACTAAAAGAAATACCAATATACTGATTCAGCAGTCATACTCATTTGTTAATTCCTTTCTACTCTGTTATAACTCTACCTTTTCCTTTGATCTTTCTCCTACTCTATTTGGGCTATGCCCATTCTAACTGTTTCATGTTGGAAAGGGCTGTCAGAAGTATGGGATAGGGGCATGGAACTAGGTGATTTTCTGGAGAGGCTGGCCCCTTTGGCTTTCAGTACTTATCTGGCTTAGGAACCCATCTGGAAGTTGTAGGTTTCTGGAAAGTAATCATCAGGCAAGGAAACTTTGTAAAACCTCAAATAAAGCCCTAGGTGTTCTTTAGGGTTGGCAGGAATGGTTTTGCTTGGGATTTGGCCAACCATGGTAAATAGGAGTATCTAGCTGAAGCTTGCTTAATAGTAGCCTCCAGGGTAGCCTCTTGAATCTGTTTGAACTCTCCCAGCCACTGATACCTTATTTGTTGTAGTTCTTTTTCCCCTTTGGTAAGGAAGGCATTGCCAATCCCCTGGTATCAGGGCCAGGCTCATCCCTGGGAGCCATAACCCATGTTGCCAGGGAGACTTTCACCCCTGGATGTCATGTCCCACATAAAGAAGAGGCTAATGATTTTACTGCAGAGTTGGGCTTAGAGAGAGAGGCCACGTCTGAGCAATAAGAGGTCCTCTGGAAGGAAACTCTTAGGCATACCTATAGATAGGCTTAGCTTCTCCACTACATAAATAAGCTTCACAAGGGCAAGCCTCAAGATCAAGGACTTGACCTATTGGCTTGGGAGTCCCTAATATTTGAGACAATCTCAGGGATTTCCCCCAAGATAAAGTTTGACAGTTCCTTATTTTTTCTCCTATCCCTCAAGGGGCTTTGCCTATTGATTTTTTTTCCATGTTTTTATTGCCAAATCTTCACACACATACAGTCCATACGTGGTGTACTAAATCAGTAGCTCACAATATCATTACATATTTGTGTATTCATCACCATGATCGTTATTTAGAACATTTGCGTCACTCCAGAAAAAGAAATAAAAAGAAAAAAGAAAAAACTCAAACCTTCTATACCCCTTACCCCTCTCCCTTATTGACCACTGGTATTTCCATATACCCAATTTTTTTTTTTTACCCCTTGTCCCTCTATTATTTATTTATTTTTTTAACCATATTTTTTACTCATCTGTCCAAACCGTGGATAAAAGGGGCATCGACACAAGGTTTTCACAATCCCACAATCACATTGTAGAGGTTATATCTTTATACAATCATCTTCAAGAATCAAGGCTACTGGAACACAGCTCAGCAGTTTCAGGTACTTCCCTTCAGCCACTCCAATACATCACAAATTAAAAAGGAATACCTATATAATGTATAAGAATAACCTACAGGATAACCTTTTGGCTCTGTTTCAAATCTTTCAGCCTTGAAACTTAATTTTATCTCACTGCTCTCTTTCCCCTTTTGGTCAAGAAGGATTTCTTAATCCCATGATGTCAGGTGCCGACAAATCCTGGGAGTTCTGTCCTGGGTAGGGGTGGGAAGGGCAGTAAGTTCACCTGCCAAGTTGACTTAAACAGAGAGGCTACATCTAAGCAACAAAAAAGATTCTCTGGGATTTTAATTTTAGGGAGGCTTAAGTCTATCCTTTGCAGGAATAAGTTTCTTAGGGGTGAACCCCAAGATCGAAGGCTTGGCCTACTGATTTGATTGTCTTCACTGTTTGCGAGAATATTGGAAATTCTCTAAATGCGGAAGTTAAATATTTCCTCTTTTCTCCTCAGTCCTCCAGGGGGACTTTGCAAATAATTCTTTATTCACTGCCCAAATTACTCTGAAATATATCGGGGCATCCCATTAACCTGGACAAACCAACAAAATCTCACACCCTATTCAATTCCATGTACTTAAGGTGTTTGAATAAACTGACCACACAAGTTAAATTAGATAATGTGCTACCCAAAATATAAATTTTGCACCAAATAAACATCTCTCCCTTTGGTCTCAATTGAAGTTGAAGTTTAAAAATATGGAAGATACCATTCCTTACCCTATATTCTGATGTACTTTAGTCCTATCCAGATCAGCTTTCTTCATATCTGTAGTCTAAGTCTGATCCCTTTTTCAGTGTCTTAAACAGTTCCTGTGTGGGTTATTGCTTTCATAACTTCAGAGCTCTAACTCTGAATCTCAGGTATTACATAAATACCGAAAGTTTCTGGTAATGTCCAGACTATATACAAACAGCTCAGTATTTCAGAATTTAGAAGTAGCAATTACAGTTTCTGAATATCTGTGACCGCTTTAAGAGCTTACAATCTAGGACCCTTTGCAATAGACCCCAACCTAATAAGCCCTGCTCCCTGCTCTTGACTTCAGTTCATCGAGTTTTTATATTATAGTAGTCCATATGAGTGAAGCATGATAATATTTGTTTTTTTGTTTCTGACATTTCATGCAGCATACAGCATTTCATTCACCTAGTTGCATGCCTCACAGTTTCATTCCTTCTTGCGGCCGCTTAGGAATCTGTTGTACGTATGCACTGTAGTTTACCCTTCCGTTCCTCAGTCGTGCCTTAGGCCACCTCCATCCATTGTGAATCATGAACACACCTGTTACTTATCAGTGTACTCTGGGATATATTTGGGGCACTACATTAAGCTGTACAGAATTACAAGCTTTCATTCCCTATTATTCCATCTTAAACATTTTTTCTTATAATATGCTCTATTGCGTGCTATTTAGGCAGCTGAATAATTTATTATCCAAACCAGATGGAACTGCAGGATTCCAGTGAACTGAAGGACCACACAGACTACCTGCTATTGTCTTCAGTGAAATCAGCATCCAAGATGATTTCCAATTGCAATGTTAACCGGCTCCATCTTTCTCATCTTTGTTTATATCCCATTTTAGCTACCTGCCACGCAGTCATCACCTAGACTCTGTCCTCACTTAGAAATGTTGTGCTGATATGATTTCCAGCTTTGTCATTTCTCTCTGGCCATTTTCTTCTAATCTTTTACCATAAACACCAGAAACACCATCAGGTCCTACAGAAGTTCACCTTTCTCTCATAATCACTTCCCCAATTCAGGCTCCATTCCATTATCTTATTTTTATCTTCTGGCCTTACTAATCAGGGTGGACCCAGAGGGCAAGTGTTTTACATATTCCATTGTGCATCATCAACTTGTTAATATTCTTCACATTTATTAGCCATATTTTTGCCAATTCCTCATATCTGGGGAAAATTTTTCACTTTATTTTATTCTGGGTTATCTGAGGTTGATGTATCAAGTTATATAACTCTATTACTTAATTGTATTTCTAATTCATGATGTGATATCATCTGGGATCTTAATATTACAAGATACACGTAATTATCCCTATTTGACAACCTGTCACCTTTTACATAGCAGTTGATCCAAGCCAGCACCATTCTCCTTGGATATCAACATCACCATCTTATTTGTTTTTTTTTAGGAACAGTCCTTTCATTTTTTAAAATTATTAATCTTTTCATTGATATACTATGTAATCATCTGAAGTGTACCATCAGTGATTCACAATGTCATCATAAAGCTGTGCATTTATCATCACATTCAACTTTTTTTTTCTTTTTCGTGAAAAATAACCTAAATACAGAAAAGCAATAAATTTCAAAGCACATTGCAACAATTAGTTGTAGAACAGATTTCAGAGTTTGATATGGGTTACAGTTCTACATGGGTTACAGTTTCAGAATTTTAGGTTTTTACTTCTACCTGCTCTAAGATACTGGAGACCAAAAGAAATATCAATATAATGATTCCACAATCATCCTAATTTATTAAACCCTGCTTCTCTCTGTAATTCCACCATCACCTTTGACCTTTCTCCCACTCTTTAGGGGTATTTGGTCTATGCCCATTCTAACGTTTTCACATTGGAAAGTGCTGTCAGTACTATGGGATGGAGGATGGAATTAGTTGATGTTCTGTAAGGATTGGCCCCTCTGCATTTCAGGACTTATCTAGTCCGGGGACCCATCTGGAGGTTGTAGGGTTCTGGAAAATTACTCTAATGCATGGAACCTTTGTAGAATCTTATATATTGCCCTAGGTATTCTTTAGGATTGGCAGGAATGGTTTTGGTTATGGTTTGGCGAGTTATGATAGGTAGCAATGTCTAACTGAAATATGTGTAAGTGGCCTCTTGACTCTCTGACCTCTCTCAGCCACTGATACCTTATTTGTTACATTTCTTTTCCCCTTTTTGGTCAGGAAGGCATTGTTGATCTCACGGTGCCAGGGCCAGACTCATCCCTGAGAGTCATCTCCCACAATACCAGGTAGACTTTCACCCCTGAATGTCATGTCCCACATAGGGGTGAGGGCAATGATTTCACTTGCAGAGTTGGGCTTGGGGGTGGGGGCACATCTGAGCAACAAAAGAAGTCCACTGGAAGTAACTCTTAGGCATACCTATGGGTAGGCTAAGCTTCTCTGCTGCATACATAAGCTTTACAAGAGGGATCCTCAATATCAAGGACTTGGACTATTGGTTTGGGTGTTCCTAATGTTTGACACAGTATCAGGAGTTTCCCTGGTTGTAATGTTTAATAGTTCCATAATTTTTCCTTAAAAGCAATCCTTGTATTGTATTTCTTCCTGCTAATTTTGGGGGTTTTTTTGTTTGTTTTTTTTTTTTTTTTGCTTTTTATCAGATATTTTCACACACCAGTCAAGCTATCCAAGGTACATGATCAGTTAGTTGTTCACAGTATTATCACATTGTTGGTGCATTCGTCCCATCACCCTCTTTCATACTCTGCCATACCTCTTACCAGTCACCTTTGTAAATTTGTGGGGCATTCAGTATGTACTCAGTACATGTTTGTCAAATAAATAAATGAACTTTCCCCTCTAACCTCAACATCTCTCTGTCCATTCCTCATCCCTCTGTTTCCTTTCTTCCTTTTTATAATTGCATTCTGCCTGGACTGTTCATAGCTACTGACGAAAACTCAACAGAAATATAACTTGATGCATATAGAATATAATAAGAATATAATTATTCTTATAGCCATTTGAAAAAAAAATGAAAAGAGGGTGCACGGGTAGTCTAGTGGTTTGAATGCCTGACTTCCATGTGGGAGACCTGGGTTCGATTCCCAGACCATGCACCAAAAAAAAAAAAAGAAAAGAAACAGGTGAATTTAATCTTAACAGGGTATTTCATTTAACCCAATATACGTAAAATGTTATTTCAACGTGGACCAATATGGAAAAATTATTAATAAGATATTCACTTCTTTCTTTGGTTTGTTTCACATGTCTTCAAAATCCAATTTGTATCTATCACTTAAAGCACTTTTCAGATTGAACTTGGTGCATTGCAAATGCTCAATAGCCACAGGTGGCTGATGGTTGCCATATAGGGCAGTATAGGTCTGGATGAACTGAAAATTTCTTTTTGTTATTCTCCACTAGGATGAATGGTTTATATAACTGGATAATGCAACCTACTCAAACAGTTTAACTAATGGTTTGAATGTTTACTACTTAAATTGTTCAGGTTTTAGGATTTAAAAAGTTGGTTTCAACTTACTGCAGTTAGGATACCGCATCACTTGCAGCACTTTTTTTTTTTTTTTAAACTTTTTTTATTGTATAGTATAACATATATTCTTCTCCCCTTTTTGGTCAGGATGTAATTGTTAATCCCATGGTGCCAGGTCTGGATTCATCCCTGGTAGTCTTCTCCCACTTCCCTAGGGAGACTTTCACCCCTGCATGTCATGTCCCATGTGGAGGGAAGGGCAATGATTTCACTTGCAGAGTTGGACTTAGAGAGACTAAGGCCACGTCTGAGCAACAAAAGTAGTTATCCAAAAGTAACTGTTAGGCATGCTTATAGGTAGTCTAAACTTCTCCACTACCTACATAAGCTTCACAAGAGTAAGCCTTATGATCGAGGGCATGGCCTATTGATTTGGGTATCCCTAAGGTTGACACAGTATCAGGGGATTCCCTGATGGTAAGGTTTAATAGTTCTATAGTCTTTCTCCCCTCCCTCAGGGGACTTTGCCAATACTTTTTTTTTTTTTTT
>PVIY010040987.1:0-21970 GCA_004026745.1 Myrmecophaga tridactyla | reverse complement strand
CACGTACTTTTCCTTGTACTTTGGTGCATTGGTGAGAGGTAATGCATTTCAGCCTCTAATTAGGATGAGGTTGAGAATAACGAATATTACCATGGGGGCAGGAGACACAAGCCAATCATAATTCAAATAAAAGATAGGAGGTTCTCATGTTGTATGACTCAGAATCCAGGTTTTCTGGGGGCCACCTCTTGCCATCTGGTGTCCCATGTAATAAGGAGGCAGTGAGCCCTGCTTGTTTGCTCACCACCCCTTGTGGCAGAAATAAGCCTTTCTCTTTCCAGTTTGTGCCACTAAAGACAGATTTGTTTGCTGCCCATTTACCATGGCGATAAGTCATTAATCGGAGTCCAGCTGGGAAGGCTATACATTACCCAGCCAGAGTTGTGGAAGGTGCCATAAAAATGATGTGGGAAGTCACTGAAGCCACTCTTAGTGCCTTGAGGTATTAAGGATGAATGCTCTGTATTCTGTTTTTGTACTATTAAAGGCCTGGGAAAATAAATATAAAGTACTGCTAAAATCCACCTGTCCAGATTCTAGCAGACATAAGCTCTTTAGGGAATAAGGTGCTTAAGAAACTAATAATGTTTAGAAATCCCTGGGCCTGTCAGAGTAATGAATGCAGCTAATAAACATTCTAATTAGTTAACTTGGAGAAAAATCTTTGCCCCTGTAGAGTGGACATTTTCATATTATCCTGAATGTAAACATTAACTTATCATAGATTGCCATTTAAATGCTACTCTATATCTCTTCTTGAGTTTAGACACTGTTATTGACTATGCAAAAAGCGGCAGAAAAAGACTTAATAAAAAGTGACAGCAGGCAGCTCTCCCTGCCGACAGAGATTAAGTGCTTAGCTCTTGGCATTTCAATTACCTAAAACTAATGGAATAAATATTTTACAGTATTATTGCCTTTTGGGGGATAAAGCACTCAAAGAAAAAAATATACATGGAATGGGATTTTGCTCTTTTCTTAATGAAGTAATTGAAAATTGATTCAGTATCTGAATGTGATCGTTAAAAAAATATAGATACTGGGACTTGTCTCAGTATGAAGAGATCAAACATAATTTTCTGTATGCATAGCCTTCACCTCTGTCATTTTGCCCCCAGCATAACTTTAAAGTAATGCCCTCTAACTCTGTCCATAAAACCAATTGGGCTGAGCTCAGATGATTTTATGATAGCATACATTTATTAGGACATTTTTTTTAGATATGAGACTGGTCAAGCATTCCTGTCCTCAGAGAATACTGTATTTTGTGTGTCACTAGGTTGAGGTATGCTTAAATTCACTCTTTGAATCAGTTCTCATTGATCCTGGATTTGTGCTCTTCCCTGTTCTCTGTCTTATATATGGCAGGAAATACAAATAGGCAACAGCTATTTGGAGAATAGGCTTTTTCAGTGAAATGATACCTTGTTATTGCTTAATGCAGGGATTTCCATGCAAAGATGGTAATGGATCTTCCCAAATGAAGTAAAATAATAGGGACCAAAGATAAATCACACAGTGCTAATTTCAGTGTTTGATGTCTTTGGGGTGACAGGGAAATGGTCTGTTTTCCCTGTTGGTATGTCATCATTTTCACTGAAGTTAATAAAAATAATGTCAAACCTGAATCTGCAAATGGCTGGCATACTCCATAATGTCACGTTATATCTGATCAGGCCCATTAGTCTACAGCTATTGTTTATAGAATTTATGATATTGTGTGTGTGTGTGTGTGTGTAAGTACAGAAGTTTATGATGGAACTAAACATTCAAAAGTACCCATCAGCATAAAATGAAGCACAAATGACTTGTCATATGCACATGGCAATTTCAAGAGACATCCCACAGAGGCACAGATTTTACATGTTTCTTATATTTGTATTAGAGATAAAAGAAGATGACTTGCTTACTGAAATTGCGTCTGTATCTGTGGGAAAATACTTATCACTTTAAGAGAAGGTGCTTGATATTTTATCCATTTATTTTTAAACTAAACATTTATGTATACTCATAAATATGTCTGAAGGAGAATTATCTGAAAAGATGACTTGAATTTTGAGGAAAAAATTACAAACTTGAAGAAATAAAAGGATTCATTGGACACTGTAAAACTGAGCAAGAATATTTTCACTAAAGGATTTGTTAAATTTTGCAAAGTAATATTAAGTAAAATTATTACTCAATGTTTAATCTGTAGATTAAATCATAAGTGGCCCAGGTTGCTTAGAATCAGTAACTGAATCCAGGCCTCAGTAACCTAGAAATCTAATCCATTAGTAAATACGTAGACTTTACTTCCTAGGTCTGACCACTTCTCTGCAAATCACCTTCTTTCAATCTCACCCAAACTGCTGCTGATATTTTCCTCCTAAACCACTACAAAAAGTGGTTTCTATTATTGCCCTTCTAGAATCATTTCTCAATATGACAAAGCAATCAGTTATGTAAATCTAATCCTCTAATTCTTCTGCTCAATCTCTACAAAGACTCCCCATTACTCTGAAAATTAAATCCAACTCCTTACCACTCTACAAGGCCCAGACCGGTCCATCTGTCCGCTATTTACCGCCTCATCCCCTACCAGTTTCCACCTCATTTTCTGGAACTATTCTGGCTATCTTGCTCCTTCTATCTGGAAAGCTCCCACTCTAGGCCCTGGAATGTTGTGTTTCCTCAGTTCTTTCGAGTCTCAGCTCAAATAGAATTTTTCAATATTGATATTTTATTGATTGATTGATTGATTGCCACACTCCTCCACGACTTTAATCTCTATAAAAGTAAGTAATCACCTGTCTTATTCGCGATCTATTCCCAACTCCTAAACAGCATCTGGCATCTTGTTGGTTCTCCATACTTATTTATTAAATGAATGAATAACTGAGTGAATGAATGAAGAATGACTCCTGGCCCTAAAATTTCTCCTAGAAATTGGGTAAATTTTTTTCTCTACCACAGCAACCCATTCTTATTTAACATCACTAGAATATATTATCTTCTCTGCCATGTTGATCTTAATGCTTAAGTGAGAAACACTTTTATGCAGTTTAAGGTGGCTAATTACAAAAATAAGAATGGTGTCAGTACTTCTGGTGATATTTAGGCTGGATACTATTTATTTATTTTTAGTGACATCATGAGCTAAGGATTCTTCTAAATTTGCTCTGGGTTTTCCATGATGGCAGTTACCCCTTGAACAGTGTACCCTAGCTATCTTCTTATTTCAAAGCTTCACATTGGACTCCATGATCACTCCCTGGATTCATGGTTTATTATCTTCCATTTTTGAGCAATTGATAGGATCAAAATTGTGGTTCAAATCAATCCAAGGCTCACCCTAGGTGCAGATATATCATTCCTAAATTATTACAATATTATCATCATCTCCATATTTATAACTTCAGTACTTAGCATTGAAGTGTCTGAAATGTGTTTCCATGTTTGGACCGGTTAGCTTTTACAAAGGCAAAGACTCTTATTCAATAATGAGCATGCTGATTGATGTGCCCTAATATTGTCTTTGTTAGAAAGCCTGAGAATTCTTGGCATAGGATAGAGTCATAGATTCACTGAGTGATGAAGGAAAAAAAAAGGTATCTTATGTAAGAAGTTCTGGGAAAGGTTGGTATTGAAGACACATTTGAGGAAAAATATGATGCTTTTAAATAAGAATTTTTTAAAGCTTATGAATATTCTAAAGATAGCATTAAAATTGTGGAAAGGATTCAATGAGAATTGCTTAGTGGGTCTCATGATAGCATGTGATGGGTGAATTAGATTTAACCAGCTGCATTTATTGACATTAAAACATATTCCTGAAGACTCTTTCCCAAATTCACTGAGTAAGAAATTCTCTGTCTTTTGAGGGCTTAATTTCCATGATCATCTGGATCTGTGGTTTCACTTGGGTATGGTCTGTATCAATGCTTTTCAACAGTCTTTCACCTTCCTGGGATCATTTCAAATTTTTGGGTCTCCTAGGGCTTGTTAAATTTTCTTAGAGAGATCTAAATAATTCATTGTTATTAAAGCATATTTAAACTATTAGTAATTGAGCCATATGGCAATGGAATGGTAATGAACTGATAGATAACTGTAATAAGACACAGACTCTAGAAAATGATCCAAGGATATTTGAGAATTTTAATATTTTAATGCAATAGAGAAAAGATGGATTATTCAATAATCAATGTTCGAATAACTGGCTAGACTAACTTTTCTCCTGCAGGCTCCTATGCTCCATTTGCAGCATTTTTCTTCATATATCTCAGCAGTATTCAAATTCTAGATACCAGTGGTTCTACTTGGCAATGAAAAAAAAATAAAGTTTGGCTTGGGGGAGAGGGGTGTTGGAGGCAGAGTGAGAGGAAGAGTTATTTAGGGATGCATTTTCACCAAAATGTTATGTGTTATTTCAGGTGATTTATTTGTAATATTTTTTTTCTGTATTTTAATTTCTAGAATGAGCATCTAACATTTTAAAATCAGGATAAACAAAGGTATGTTTATTTTGGGAAAGAAAACAGTTTCTCAAGTCTCCCCACGCAAACCCTTGCTTCAAGTCATTCAGTGTTGCTAGGCCCCAGCTAACCCGTATGTGAAATGGAAAGGTATGATTACTTATCTACAGCTCAAAAAGTGTTCTATTTCCCCAAGAGAAGTAATTCACCACAGTGTAAATCTGACAGAGGATAGTGAGGTAGATCATATTTTCCTGTATTCACTTTACAGAGGGGGTGGTAGAAGTCCAGAGAGGGATAATAACCTCCTGAAGGAAACACAGGTCTTTAGGGGAAAGGACCACGTACAGTTCTTTGGACGCCGCCAGCCCAAAGTGGCTCTTATTCCATCACTCTCTGCATGTCTGATTGTTTTTCACTTTTCAAATGAGAATTTTGTGAGACAGTCTTTAAAATTCAATGAACTTTGAAAAAATGATGACTTAAAAGACACCTGAGACTATATTGCAATAGGTCTGTGCTGTCTACTGTACTGACTTACATTATCACAGTTTAGGCTGAGCCACTCCAGAGTAAGAGCTCTTATTTACCAATTTCAGAAATTTATTTTCTTTAGTTGTTTAGTTAAAAAACATTGGAAAGCATGAGGACAGTCTTTCACTATTCAGGGGAACTCATTTCCCTGGACTACTCATTAGTCTGAGGTTGGTTAAATGTGTTTTCATTGTTGTCACTTAGGACACATTTATAAATTATGTTTTACCTAGATTGCTTCAATAAACTCTTCCAACCCTCACAGCAATCATTAGCTCATTCTGCTATTTTGCTTACCTGTTTCTTTTGTACTTTCACTACTTGAGATCATATACAGCTGAGATGGCTTTATTTGTCTGACTCTCCCTTTTTCTGCCTCACCCACATCTTCTCCCAGGACCTTCTTTCCCAGATTATTTGTTGGAGGTTGTTTTTTTTTTGGCATCTGTAATTTTTAACAAAAGTCGTTCAAACTTTGCTTCATCTTAATAGTGGGCTTCTTTCTAGCATGCTTATCATTAAAACATTAAAGCGAGAAAGCAGCTGCAAAAAATAAAAACAGAGACAACCTATTAAAGCATATCCTTCAAACTATTCAAAAGCAAAAGCTTTTAAAAATCACCATAATAGCATTAGGATTAGAACTCAAAAGTCAGGCCTCAAGAGGAGAAATAGTACTTGGTTGGAATAGTAGACCACCCTACAATAAAAGTAATTCAGATAGTGAATAGATAAATCTGGATCCCAGTCTTATGCTCTGCCTTCCCTCCCTCTCACCCTCCCTCCTTCTCTTCCTCTCTTTCTTCCTCTAAATTATTTAATTAAAAAGTTTCAAGATTACACAGGAATAATTAGAGTAAAATGTGAAATCCCCCTTCAAAACACTCCCACTCCCTTCTTTAGTTGAATTCACTATTAACATTTTGATGCATATCTTATTAATCCTTTTCCTACATGCATATGTATGCATATATAGATGTCTATATGCATATATGTCTGTATGCATATATGCACACATATATGTATACACACATATATAAGGTTTTTCTTTTTTGCATTAAAATGGATCATGATATATGTATAATTCTGATTTGTTTTTTTTCCCATTTAATAAGCCCTGGATGTATTTTTGGATAAGTGAATAAAGATCAACCTCATTCTTTTTAATCCACTTATGATAAGGTTGTGCCATAATATGTTTAACATTTCCCTTTTAATGGGCATTCAATCCATTTCCATTTTCTTTATAAAAATAATACAATAAAGATACTTTAAACGCACATGCAAATATTTCTTCAGGATTGCTCTGGATCTAGTCTCTGCACCTTGTCAGATTTGTTTGGCCATGATTTTCTGCTGGATGCTATTGGATGACGTTCCCAAAAGATAGCCTGGTACTAACTGCACTCTTATAGGCCGTAAAGGGAAGCTTTGATCAACGCAAACAGGGGACATGAGGGAGCTGGTGGGTAAATTATTCCCCCTTTCACCACCTGATGGACTGTTGCCAGATGTAATGTTTTCATATGTCATCTCAGGAGACATACTGTGTGACAGCAACCAGGTGTGCTTTCTGGTAAAACTGTGGCTAGATTTGCAATTCACAACTTAGTAATTACTTTTCCTCCAAATCTGTGTTATTCACTCCCACCAGTCTAGCTTCTGTGGAGTTTTACCCCCAATTAAATATTCTGTATAAAATTTGCCCTATGGCTTGTTTTCTAGAAAACCTGGACTTAGAAAAGATATATCCTAAAAAATAGAAATATTGGGGCAGAGGGTATGTAAGTTATGTTCACTTCATTAAACTACCCTACTTTTTAATCAGATATATCCAATTATAAATATAGGTATTTTTATTTTTATTTTCCTTTAATTGTTGACTGTCACCTCATAAGAAATTCTTTGTTATTATTATATATTGTAAAATAATACATTATGTTATGAGCTTCAGTGGCAGTAGAGAACACCTCTATATGTACATTTAGGTATAAATTACATTAAATCCTGTTAAGTAACGAGTTCCAGTGCTTTAATTTTCTGGCTAAACTAAACAAAGTCTGAATTAGTTCTTTATTCTTTTCCAAATTGCACTATAAAACAGTTGTTATTTTTCACAGAAGCCATTTCTCAGAATGTACGAGCTAGATCATTTGTTGGAAAGATATTTGTAGCATAAACTTCCGTAACATCATGATGCGGGGATAACTTGACCAGCCTTTTGCCCGAGCTTTGGCATACTGTCAGAGGGTAGACGGGATTAGTGGGCATTTTTTTTGCATCTTATTTAGTGTCCCAGGATAGAGTGGTTGTAGGCAAGTTGAGAAGTGATTAGAATCTGGAATAAATAAGGTCTCTCCAAATCTGGGCAATTGAGATTCATCTCGGGCTTGCCCACTCACATGGTGTCTTTCATGCTATCCATCCTAATCCAAAGCCACATATAGCTTCTGGCATCCTCCTGTCAACACAAAATTTGTAGCTCACGCCAAGTCTTTTACATGGCCTAGCAGGGTCTAATGGTCCCTCTATGAATATCATTTCAAACGAGCCTACAGTATTCAGTATATTCCATTCACTGTGAGAATTTTGGGGCCAGCAGATAATCCCTAAATTATGAATTTGGATCTAGACGTCAGGTATGTCCTCTTACGTACTCATCCTGCAAGTGTTAGCCATTCATATGAGGATAGTTTCACAAATAAATGAAATTTCTATTGCAGCATTATTGAAGGACAGCTTTCTATATTCTCATCCACTCTGTGGCTGTTCCTGAGTTGACACCACTAGCAGGGCTGAGACTTTGCCGGGCAGTGAGCAGAAGGAAAAGCATAGCTTTTCCTGTGGAATTCTCAAAGGCAATATCTATAGGAACATACCATGTTTATTTCAACTGGGAAACGGATTATGTGGTGCTTTGGTTAACTCCTGAAATCAGTGCACTCATCCAAGCGTGAGTGTGAGATGTGAGAGGAAGGAGAATTTTTTAATAACATAGAACTGCTTCAGGAACGCGTGTATTGGATTGTGAGCCAGATACACCTGCGTTGGCTTAAAATAAGGTCTGCATGGATTTGCAAAATGAAAACCTCACTTGAATTCTAACTAGATTAAAGACATTGATGTAGTCTTGCCAGTCTTATCCTGTAATTGGGAAACTGGGGCTCTCTTTAGAAGTAATCTACTAAAGCACATTACTTTACAGTGTTTTATTGAAGAAGATGCAGTATTTACCTAACAACGTGTCCTGGAAACCGTGTATGGAGTCTGGAAAGTTGTTCCTTCTCAAACTGCAACTTCTTGCTGATGAGTTAACAAGCCAAATAATGTATCAAAGGAGAGAAAAATAAATTCTCACAGCATTTTTTCATAATGCAGCATTCTGTATTTGACCATTTCTAGTTTATATAATAAGTAGAAACTTTAAAGTTAAATCATAAGAAAATGTTTTTGTTTTTCTCCAAATAATTCATGTACCTGGTTACAGAAAATAGAATTGTGTGGAAGGTCATATAATGGAAAACAACTGTATTCTGTGAGCTATTAGGGGCTGTGAACTAAAAGTGCACAGATATATAGCATCTAACTTGGATACTATATATTTTAGGTATTCCATTTTAGAATATGTAATAAAGATGGCTGTTAATTGTTTGAAATACCTCCCATTGTCAACACATATGGGAGACTATGTCTATGTCTCATCCACTGGGCAGGCCCTGTGACTGTTCTGACCAATTGAATATGGTAGAAGTGATTCTGCACCAGTTTTAAGACCTAGGCCTTAAGAGACTGGAAGCTTCTACTTCCTGTATTTACTCTTGGAATCCAGCTGTCATGCTGTGATAAAGATCAGTTATCCAAGTGGAGCAGTCCATTGTGGAAAGGAACTAAGCCCCTTAACTGATGGACCTAGCTGAGCTTCCAGCTGGCATCCAGAACTAATTTGCAGTTGTATGAGTGAGTCATCTTGGAAGTGGCTACTTCAGCTCCATATGAAGTGCTCCAGCTAGTGCCACGTAGAGGAGAAGCCCAGCCAAGCCCTATCTAAATTTCAGACCCACAAAATTGTGAGATATAAAAAAAATTGAAGCAGTTGTAAGCCACTGAATTTCAGGTAATTTTTTATGCAGCAGTAGATAACCAGAACAAGAATTTGGGTATAGTGTAAAGGGTACAGGCCTTGGAGACTTGGAGACCTGGTTTCAAATTTTGCCTCCAATGTTTATTGTGTGACTGGGGAAATTATTGAGCCCTTTCCGCCTTCATTTCTTTATCTGTAAAATGGCAGCTATCATATGTCTCTTAAAAGCTCTGGCAGGGATTAGATATGAAATATGTAAAATGACTATTCCATTTCTTGGAAGATGATAATAACTCAATATAGCACCAAACATTTCTTATTCATCAAACAGTTAATCCAATCCTCTGTACTTTTTTCCTAAGCAGCTTTTCCAGACCAGTGTGTACTAAAGGGAACATTTTTTGAAAATCATTTTAGCGGTATGATTCAGAGCTTTAAAATGTTTATATGTATTTCATCAAGTAACTCCATTTTATAACTGTATTCTAAGTAAATATTTCTAAATACTGGCAATAATATATCAATCCATGAAATAAGACACATGTAATTTCCTGATCTCTGTGCCACTCTTAAAGAAATTAATTATGTATATACAAGATCAAAAGAGATAGATCAAAAGAGAACCATTTGCTGGAAAAATATTTGTAGCATAAACTTTCATAACATCATGATGCAGGGATAACTTGACCAGCCTTTTGACCAAGCTTTGGCATGCTGGTCATAGAGTAGAAGGGATTAGTGGATGTTTTTTTCACATCTCATTTAGTGTTCCAAAATACAGTGGGTGTAGGCAAATTGAGACGTGGTTAGAATTTGGAATAAATAAGAGCTCTCTAAATCTGGGCAATTGAGGCTCATCTTAGGCTTGTCCACTCACGTGGTGTCTTTCATACCATCCATGAAAGACACCATCTGTGGTGTCTTTCATTGCCCATCACTGTGTTATATAGCCACACTGACCAAGGTTTTGGAAGGCAATGGCCGAACCTACCTCTTCAAGATAACACCATTCCCAACATACTTTTAGAAATTTTCCACAATCTAATAAGGAAGCTTATACACATATGCAAGAATTCAGGAGGCAGTTTAACTTTTGATATGTGTCTTTCACGCAACACATATTTATTGAAAACCAACAAAATGCTAGGCTCTGGTAGGGTTCTAGGAGAACAGAGATGAAATCACAGGCTCCCTCCTTGTCTAGAACATCTAATGAGTGGTCATTTGGGGAAGAGTCAACCCTGCTTCTTACATGTTCTATAAATATCTTCACCTTCATGCCTTTAATTTTGTTACAGTCTTTCTTCTCAAACATTCTCCTCATTTGACCAGTAAAAGTGTTTTCATGATTCAACTTGAGCTCTACTTTCTCCATGCAGCCCTCCCTGGTTTTGTTCTATGTAATTTCTAGCTCTTCTGTGTCATACAGTGCTGCCTTCTTGGAGCACTCATTGTCTACTCATCTCTAGCTGCTCTGTGTGGTTGGTTTTTCTTTTTAAATGTGTGTACTATTTCCACAACTATATTAAAGATTCTAATATTTCATGTATACATATCAAATTCCTAGGAATCTTGTAAAAATGCAGTCTGATTTAGTAAGTCTGAGCTAGAACATGAGATTCTTCATAGCCGACAAGTTCCCAGGTGATGTATATGCTACTGGTCCTCAGACCATACTTTGAGTAGCAAGTGGCGAGATTCTAGAGGTCTGGGACCACCAGATTATCTGTTTCTCCAAGACCTAGGACATTGCCTTGCCTGACCATCAGAGGTGTTCAACATATATTCTTGGTTGCGTGATGCAAAGATAAGGACACAGACCTTGGAGTAATACAGATCCAGGTTATAATATCAGTTCCACCATTTAATGCTCTGAATAATCTTGGGTACTATCTCTGTTTGCCAGGCTGCTGTAAATATCTCACAATGGGTGGATTTAAGCAGTGGAAATTCATTGGCTCACAGTTTTGAGGCTCAAAAGAGTCCAAACTCAAGACTTGATTTCTCCTGGAGTTTGTAGCATTCTGGTGCTGGCGGTTGACAATCTTTGAGGGTTCCTAGGTTTGTATCTCTGCCTCCCATCACATGGTAATGTCTTCTCCTTTCTGACTTTTGTGATTTCCAGATTGTTGTGATAAGGCCTCTAGTAATCTGGATTAAGACCCACCCTGATTCAGTTGGCCACACCTTAACTAAAAATAACATCTTCAAAAGGTCTCCTTTACAATGGATTCACACCTTCAGAAACACAGATTAGGATTAAGAACATGTGTTTGTTGGGGTACATAATCAACCTATCAGAGGCACATTTCTACATTTCTTTCCGTTACATTTTTATTCCTTTATAAAAACAACTTCGCAGGGCTTTTGTGAATTCAAAATTAAATTATATATTTTAAAGAACTTGAAATAGTAATAGTATATTCCTTTTGTTTGTTTGTTTAGTGTATTTTCTCTTAATGGCAAGGAAGAAAATGTGTTTTTCTAGACTTATAGAGATCTCTTTAGTGGAGCTGGTCCTAATATTGTGCAGAAACAAATTTCTTACTGGAGGAGGAATATACTTTCATGAGCTTTGACTTGATTATTTTATAGAGTCTAATATACATGCCAGGAGCTATGGAGAAAAAGTCATTCCAAATGAAAATGTGCCAGCTGCAGCCCACATGTTGTTTCTGGTCCCCCACGAGACAAAACTGCTTTGAGGACAAACCAATCAGTAATACCAAAGGAGAAAGCAACATCACTGTCATTTTCCTGCTTCCTGCTCTCTACCCAGCCTGTTAGGCAGAGATAGTGCTAGACGTCCTACAGATGAAGACCTGGCAAACTCCTTCCATCAGATGAATCAGAGGGTGAATATAAGTGGCTGGCACAAGGCATTCAGTTCTCAATTCAGTGAATGTGTTGGAAAAGGTAAGTGCACGCTATCCTTCCTGATAAAGCTCTCCTCATCCACTGGCAGAAAAAATAGTTGTAATCAGTATCTCCTGAATTTAGACAGTTTATCTTATAGGAGATGTAAGTCATCTTTCCTATATGGGAATATTATTTTTCTTTTGATGTAAGGCAATAGGAAGTTTACAGCAATACCTATAAGATATAGAAAGAACCTATATCTAATCAGGCATTGAGCTCTAACTCCAACTTTACAGAGGATGAAAGGTTATATTAAATGACACCACAAATATCTAATCAGCCTAAACCAGAAAATTCTACAAGACAAATCGTTTAGTTTCTTTAAAAGATAAATAGTACAAAAAACCAAGGGAGTATTGTTAGATACTAAGGAAGACTTGGGGTATACAAGATTCAAATGCAATGTTTGGATCCTGATTTCAAGAAATCAGTGGTTAAAGAGATATTTTTAAACAATTAGGGAACTTTGAACTTGGACTAGATATTAATATATTGTTAATTTCACAATGCTTTGAAGTCATGTTTTTCAAAAGTTAGAGACAATTGCTGAAATATTTATGGATAAAAAGATACCCATCTTTAATAGAAATCAGTGACATACAAATTCAAACAATAAAGAAGCAAAATACCTCACCTATTAGATTACCAACACTTAAAATGTTTGTGTAGTAGGTGTAACAAGGTAGAGCTAAATAAGAATTTATGCGTTTGGTGGAAGTTTAAATAGTAGAACCATTTTGGAAAGACTTTTAACAATATTTAACAAAGGTGAAGTTGTATATACTCTCAGGAATTCTAAGAATTTCAAGAATTTCTTGTCTAGGTGTGTGGGTCAGATGATTTAGGCTGGGTTATGCTGGACAACTGCTCCTGTAGTGGGTCCAGTTGGATTTGATTCCTCTTCTTTTTTTTTTCCCTTTTTTTCTTTTAACCAATAGATGTTATATTTAGAGTCACTTTAGATTTACAGTAAAAATGGAGATTTTACAGTGCTCTCATATACGACTCCTCCAGTACCCCTAGTTTCCTCTATTTTTTGCATCTTACTTAAATATTATACATTTTTTACAATTAATGAACCAATATTGATTTTTAATTACCAACTAGATTGCATAGTTTTTTCAGATTTCTTTAGTTTTTACCTAATGTTCTTTTTCTGTTCCTAGATCCCATCCAGGACACCACATTATATTTGGTTGTCATGTCTCCTTAAGCAACTCTTGGCTGTGACAGTTTCTCAGACTTTTGATGAGCTTGTTTTCTATGACCTTGTCAGTTTTGAGGAATCCATGGATATTGTAGTTTGGCCCTCTGTGGAATTTTCTTGTTATCTCATGATTAAACTGGGGCTACAGATTTTCAGAGGGAAGATGTGATTTTCTCAAGGATTTTCATCAAATTAAATTAAGGATTTTCAGAGGTAAAATGCGATTTTTATCAAACTATATCAAGGATGCATACTATCAACATAATTTATGACTGTTGATACTAGCTTTGATCATCTGGTTGAGATAGTCTTTGTCAGGCTTCTCTACTGTAAATCTTCTCTTATTGCTCCCTACCCTTTTGGAAAGAAATCACTATAGACATTCACCTAAATGAGTGGAAAGTTATGTTCCACCTCCTGGAGAGCAAGGTATCTACATAAATTATATTGAATTTGACTGCATGGAAGATTTGTCTATTTCCCCATCTATTAATTAATCTAATCACTTATTCATATAAGTATAGATTTATGGATATTTGCATTATACTTTGGGTTATAATTGAATTAATCTGATACTACTTAATTTACTTTGTTGCTCAAATTGTTCCAGGTTTGACCACTGGGAAATTTTTCAGTTTTTCAGTTGGCCTCTGTACCCTTTAATGGTATGTCAAAGGTATCCATAATGTTTATATGTGTTTTAGCACTTCCTTACTTTTTGATACTATAAGATGGTCCAGGCTCATCTTGTGTATTTCATGCATTGGTCCTAAAATCAGTCCTTTTTCTAAGAAGTCTTGGTTCCTTTCATTGGAGAATGGGGGTTAGACACCAAGCTCCCGGTACTAAATATGCTCATTGCTACTGGGATGTTGTTTCTTTTAGTCCATCTCAGTTGACAGAGCAAAGAAATATATGTATGTATATGAAGATTGAGTGTATATATATATCTGTAAAAATTTCTTTATGTAATAATTTGTATCTATAAATTAAGTTAAACATGTGTTTTTCATTTCTTTGATAGTTGTATTATATTGTCCATTTCTTGAGACCTGCTACCTCTCTTTATTGAGATCTGCCATTTCCATCTTATATCCTGTATAAAGGTATAAGGATATATTTTGTGTGTGTGTGCATATTTCTTTTTTTATTTTTTAGATCTCTGTAAATTATTTAAAAACATATTTCCAAAGGGTCTTACTTTCTAATTTATTTGACATATAAAGTGGTCTTCTGAATATTTTTTTCAGAATGTTCTCTTTCTTCCCAGCATGGTCCTTAAAAGAAGTCTTTGTTTTATTTTCCTTCCTTTTACTTTTTTTTTTTTTTTGTCTATACCGGATTCTAATTGATCATAAATTATATCAGTATGAGCATATTTAGTGGCTAGCTGTTGTATAGAATTTAAATGGCAAAGGACTGGGGAAGTGAAACAGCAGAGAGGTGGATTAAGTTCAGGTATATTTTCCCAGATACCTTCTCATGATCTCTGTACTTTATTCTGCCCCCAAAATATTGTTCTGTGTTCTCAGAGTTCTACATGCATCCTTCTGAGGAAGTAGGAAATCTCTGTGCCAAACTGCTTGGCTCTTTATATCATAAATTTCTCTCAACCTCTTCCCCTTCCCTCTCCAGTGTTTTGTTTGTCTTCAGCTGATTGTAAGAGGCAGCTGCAAAACAGAGAACCTACTCTGTCCACACCAAAAGCTGATTCCTCAAAGAACATAGCTTGTCCTGTCTTCTGAGCTCCTCACTTGTTTCCTGCCCCTAACACTCAGAGATTTAAGAATTCAGTGCTGGTTCAATAGCTCTCTTAAGCCATTGCCTTTGCTGTCCTAAATAAAGGAATTGTGGTTTCAGGTTACGGAGGCCTTGCTATATAGTATTGAAATTTCCTTGTCATATAAGAATATAAAGATGCATATATATATTTCCTAAATCTTACATAAATTCAACGTGTTTTGGGGTTGTGGATGTTCTAGCTTTAGTGATGATGGGATTTCTTTCTCTCTTTCTCTCGTTGTGGTTGTTTATCCTTGATGGCATACATGTCTTTGTTTCACTATTTCAAATGTTTCCCTGTTTGTTTTATTAACATGTTTTCCTAATTTAAGGAGTAAAAAAAAATCTGTATAAGAAGCTTGTAAAGGCAGTAAGGCACAAAGCAAAATAAAATTAAGATCACTGAATTCTTATGACTCAAAGTCAACAATGCTTATTAGATAACTTTTAACACTTTGGTTCATATAAGCTCATGGCCATCTAAGTCGTGGAAATCCTGTAGACAGGAAACCTGTTTCATTTTGCTTAGACAATATCTAATTGTTCTCCTAATGATAACAAAAACATGAAATATAGCCAGTTTTATAAATGACTAGTTAATTTAAAAATCATGAAATACTGTTACGAGCCTATTACTTAGTGATATGAAAGTTGTGAACAATCACTAAGAAAAGAAACAACCAAGAAAGTTAAAAATGGTTGTCTCAGATATAAGGAAGGAGAAGTAGGGTGAGATTAAACAGGAGACTTGTTTTTTATCCTAGTCTTTTCTGTCTCATTTGGTTGTTAAATTTTTAACCCATTTAATTTTTGAATGGGTTATATATATATATATTTTTTTTTACATGGGCAGGCACCGGGAATCGAACCCGGGTCCTCTGGCATTGCAGGCAAGGATTCCTGCCTGCTGAGCCACCGTGGCCCGCCCTGAATGGGTTATCTTGATGGAAAAAATTACTCATTAAAATTGAATAACTTTACTCCTTTAAAAAATTCATTAAAAATAAAAATTCAAAATAAACTATAGTATTGAAAATAGGCATAGATTTTTGCATAATTCTTTACACTTTAAAAATACTTTTCTTATCATAATTGTTAATTTTCAAACATTAAATTAAGCTATAGAGTAGAGATTAAATAAGGAATAATGCTTAGACCTTTATTTCAGTTGCATATTTTAACCTCAGCATTTCTTGGAGCATTTCTTGGCACTTATTGAGCCATTATGCCTTATTATTTCTCTAATACTTTCTGATTCCCTGTGCTCTAGATTGTATGCCTCAGATATTGCATCTTTGGCTTTGTTAGCTTAAATTTGCAAATTTTTCATTAAAATTATATATATTTCATTTTCTGTTTATTAAAGAGTCTGTTTTGGGAACATAGAAGGCATCCTCTGTTCTCTGTGGATACAACTGTTTCTGAATTTGTGGCACTACAATTTTCGAAGTTTTGCTCCCACTGCTTTGTCCTGGCCGTGGTCACAAAATCATGATCCTTGTCATCCATTTAATGGATTCCTGACTTTGAAGAGAAAAAAAAGCAGAGGGAAATTCACATTTTCCAGTTCCAGGTATCAGATAAAATTTTGAGCTTCCTTGCACTAAATCTTTTTTTATTTGCGTAGGTAATTGTAATTAGTAAAATCAGTAGGGATCTAAAATGCTCAGATTCTATGAAAGGGGAGGGGCAATCTCATTTATGCACTCTGTCTTGCACACTTAATTACCTAGAAAACTATGCAGATCATTCAAGGTCTGCATCTTACATCTTAGTTTGCATATAGAACTTCACACAGCTTTTAATCTACTGAGTGCTTGAAATGAAAGAGAAAATGGACATGAATGTTGTTAGGGATTGAATTATGTACCCAGAAAAACATGCTCTTAATCTTAATCCATTTCTGTGGATGTGAACCCATTGTAAATAGGGCCTTTTGAAGATGTTATTTTTAGTTAGGGCTTTAATCAGAACACTAGAGTCTCTTATAAACAAACAAGATGAAATCCACACACAGAGAGAAAAAAACCCATGGGAAAAATCAGGAAGAAATGTTAGTAGGAAGAAAATGGTACCTGGAAGAGAAAGGAGATGTCCCCATGTGCATTGCCATGTGACAGAAAGCCAAGGACCAAGAATGACCAGCAGCCAGACTCAGAATGCCAGTCTTCAGTGAGAGAGCATCATCTTGCTGATGTCTTGATTTTGGACTTTTCTTAGCCTCAAATCTGTGAGCAAATTAATTCCCATGGTTTAAGCCAACCCACTGTACAGAATTTGCTTTAGCAACCTGGAAAGCTGAAACTGGTCTCATTGAAGAGCAAGAATGTAAAAGCAAGGACATGAGAGTACTAGGGTATTGCTGTGGTTAGAGAAATAAATGGGAGGTTTCTTCTACAAATCCAATCTCTTTAAATATCCTGTCTCAGAACTTCCTGGTGGGAGTTGGGGAATGGGACAAAATTACTTGCTTAAGTTCCCCTTTTTATCATAAACATCATAATTAGAGCAAAGTATGAATAATGGTAATGAGGAGCTCACCAAGGTCATATCCATCATAAAAGCAAGAGAAATTTAATCCCTCAGGCCTTGCAGAAATCAGTAGTAGTAGGCTAAGGCCATTTCTCCATATATTTAGAGAATATATTCCTCTGATGAGTATTCTAAATTCGAAGGATCCCAAAAGCAAAATAAAACAAAACAATTAAAAACTCATACATTGGTGTTACATTTGTATTTTATCCTTTATTATCTTATTTGACCCTCTCATGAACCCTTTGGGATAGAGAAAGCATTATTATTCCTGTTTATTAGATGGGGTAACTGAAGCACTGAAAGATTCCATGACTTGCTTAAAGTCATACATCAGTTTTTCACAGAGGCAAGATGAGAACCTGAGGTTCTTGACCATTCGGCAGTAGTCTCCGCTTCTGCCTACTGGTGTTGCTGCTCCTCAAATTCATTCACACAGGTAGCTCAGGGCCTGGCAGAGTAGGTATTTGCTTGATCTTAGCAACTCCTTTTCAGGTTGCCCACTCTCTGGAATGCAGGTCCTAGTTTAGTGAACTTTTTCTCAATGTTCCACCTAGAGTAAGAGTTTTAAAGAATGGACTTACTAATTCTATTTGGGAAAATGTAGACTATGAAGTTTGCTAACCACTGCCACTTTGGCCAGCAAAACTAACTCCATTCTTATGTTGTCAGCCTTTTGCTCTTAGGTTTCATTTCTTCCTATTTCATTACTGCTCTAATCAGCTATTTTTATGCAAGATATGACTATTCACTAGTAAATTCTTAACCAACTGAGGGGACTCCTTATCAATTGTATTGCATAAATCTGTAGCAGTTTTTTTCAATCAGTTTCTAGTCATGCAGTCATTCCCTACATGTAGGCAACATTTGTTTTTTCTCCTTTTCCTCAATTATCATACATTGGCTTTGACACTTAGGAGTCTTAACACTATTTGGATAGTTTGTTTTGTTCTTGTATAGTGCTGGAGTTTTCATGAAAGTAACTATGCTATTCCTTCCCTGTAATGTCCTCTGATGGCTATTTTATTTTCCTCAATTGCCATTTGGTGGGTCTCACTGACTATTTAGTGGTACTTTTTCAAATAATAAGATGCTTCCAAAACTTCTGCCCCAGAGGAGCACTGTGCCTCTGTGCAATCCACAGTTCAGTTGTCCGAAGCTCCTCCCTCTAAAGGGCACAAACATGCCCAATTTTTCTGATCTAAAGGGCAGGAGCAAGACTTACCCCACAAAGGTCAAGAATTGCTCCCAGTAGAAAGCAGGGGCAGTAAATGCATCCCACCACCCTTGAGATATGTTCCCAGACTTATTGAGTTCCATTCTTCCAGAGGCTACAAAGCACTACTTGGATTTCCTACTTACTTTCCACAGGCACAGAGATGGCTCTTGGCTACTGCTATGGAATCTCCTTTGGCAGCTTCAAGAACCACACAGCTGCCTGTGTTTCTAGGCTGGGCATGAGTTCAACAACAAGAAAGAACATGTTGAAGAAGAGATGGGGAACTGGGTGCAAGGCAGGAGAGAGGGGGGAAATGGAACAGCTATTGATTGCCAGATACTGGGCTCAGTGTTTTAAAAACATTAATTCGTTATTCATCACAACTATCCTGTAATGAGGTTATGAACCCCAATATACAATTGAAGCCTCTGGAGGTCAGAGAGGCTAAGTAACTTGTCTAAGGAGTCCATTGTCTGGCACTCAAATATTTGCTGAATCAATAATGACTGGCTGAAAGTTCAAAAGCTAAGCAGGGGGATAGATGAAGGGAGCTCCTCTTATCTCCATTTATTGGAATAAATATTCCCTGTGGCAGTGGTAAGCCTTAGCAGACTGTGAATAGGGGTTTATTAAACCATGTGGCTTGCATGAATAACTGGCAAGATGAGTACAAGGAGGTGTCCTTGCTTTCCCCATTATTTTCCCCAGTAGTCTGTTGTCTCTGTTCAAAATTTGGAGTGAGTGGTTCTGCCCAACTTCCCCTAACCCTGGATTTGCCAAAGAGCCTTTGGGGGCCTCCCAGAGCTCAGCTGAAATACACACTGGAATCTTATTGTATGTAATCCTATTTTGTTCAAGAACTGGGAATAACCATCAAGATCCTTAAATGTCCTGGGCCTATTGGGACACCAAGAAGTAAGGTAAGGTAAGAATTGGGGAAAATTTGGGTGGGACAACTGCCATGGGTTTCAAGTTTAAATGACATGGAGTGTAACTAGCAGGAGTGCTCAGAAGCTCTCATCTCTTTTTCAGGTCCTGTTTTTACTAAATCTTGTAATTTTCCAAATCGTACTGAGAGCAAATCCGACATCCCCTTTGAAATGGTTTGGTTTTTGCACTCAAAACTTTTACTATTGTGCTGGTGGTCTGGATGTCAAGCTGCTGAAGGTTGTTTTACCTAGCTGAAATCAGGCAGGTCTCTCTGGCATCCGTATCAAAGCTTCTGGTGCCCATGGTGACATTAATAATACATGATGAGTTTCTTGCAGACTTTTAGTTCAGCAAGGTTAGGTTAGTTCTAGTGTGTGTTTGGATAGTCTAGCATTTCAGATGTCTCCTGCCAAATGAATGCCTAAGGAATTAGCAGGATGAAATGATTTTGCTTTGCTTGCCATAAGTAGTCTTTTAGATAGGAAAATAGTGTTTTCAAGTGACTCTTGGTTATGAAAGCCTTTCTGAGGATGACTGATCTATATAATTGCCAGAGTTGTCTTAAATCCTTAGCTCTGACTTTGATGGACCCATTGGATAAACCCAGGTAACACAAATTGCGCTAGTTACCTAAGTTGGAACTGAAGGTGAATATTGGGTGAGCTTCACCTCTCTGTCACAGCAGAGGGCAATTGAAAAATGGTCCTTATGTTCCTCTAGTTTCTTTCTGTCCCAGTGGGCTACTTTCATCTGACCAAGTAAAGACCTCCTAACTGTTTTTCCTGCTTTCAATCATACCTGCTCCAGTTTACAAAGCCACAAAACTTTAGAAATCAATGCAAATTTAAACAAATTACACACCTGATTGAAACCCTTCCATGACTTTCCAGTCTGCTTGGAATAAAACCCGAGCCCCTACTATAGTTTACATGCCCCAGGTCTCATGTTCTATTGTTCCCCCACCCCCTTCTTTACTGTGCTGGTTTTGCTCAGATCTCTGAACCCAGCAATTCTATCCCCTTTATAGCCTCTGCACATACCTCTGCACATATAGCCTCTGCACATAAGCCAAGAGAATTGGCTTAATTCTCTTCCTCCCTCTCTTTGTCTCACCTGTATTAATCCTTCATGTCTCAACTTAAAGCACTTCCTCAAAAGTCTTCCCTGATTCCAAAATAAAAACACATTCCTACTGTATCTTGTATTTTCCCTTCATGGTACTTAGGACTAAGGCTATTTGTTAGTGTATGTTTACATGTATGACAATTTTTTTTTAAGTCTGTCTTCCCACTAGTCTATAAGCTCCTTTAAGCTTGAACCAAGTCTGTTTTACATACCCCTATATCCTTAGTATCTAACTGAGTACTTGACATATAAATGGTGCTATAAACTTTGAATAAAACCTGGCTTATCATGTCATCTGTCAACTTTATCTACCTTCATTCTTAAAACTTCTGAATGGGATGCCTGGTTTCAGCCCTCTGATTGGTGGGTACGTCTTTGTTAGGTCCTTGTGCCAACTGGCTTTTCTATGCTAGTCCTAATCAGTATCCTTACTTCCCGCCCTAATCCATATCATATCCTCAGACCAATTGCTCTAAATCTGATCCTTACTGGTCCCCTTCTGGTGATCTGAGCCCTTGCTCATAGCTTGCTTAAATGAAATCCTTAACAATATTTATTATTTTAAAGCCGTGGTGTCCTAGGCCCTTCTGTAGAATAGCTGTAACTTTATGTAACGTAACATGGGAGACAGTCCAAGCCTAATTCAAATTCTTGTCTTGACTTATATAAATATGAGGTCCAAGTGGAAATAGTTATTAATCTGCTTTGAAAATATTATGGTGTTTGCAATTTATAAGAAGTCAGACCTAACCAGTGGGAATTCCCCCAACTTGTAAACTTACAAATGTGAATGATACCTGTTTTAGTTAGATTCAGTTGTCAACTTGGCCAGGTGAGCATACCTAGTCTTGTTGCTATGGACATAAGCCAATGGTATGTGAACCTCATCTGATGTTAATTACATCTGCAGTCAGCTAGGAGGCGTGTCTGCTGCAGTGAGTGACGTTTGACTTAATTGGCTGGTGCTTGAATGAGAGATGGCAATGTAGCACAGCTAAGCAGCTCGGCATTCCTCATCTCAGCACTTGCAGCTCAGCCCAGGCCTTTGGAGATGCAGAAAGAAGTCACCCCGGGGAAAGTTGTTGGAACCCAGGGGCCTGGAGAGAAGACCAGCAGAGACCATCCTGTGCCTTCCATGTAAGAAAGAACCTCAGTGGAAAGTTAGCTGCCTTTCCTCTGAAGAA
>PVIY010040986.1:0-21971 GCA_004026745.1 Myrmecophaga tridactyla | reverse complement strand
TGAACAATGATATAGCTTTCACAATGAGACTCTGTGAATGTGAAAACCTTGTGTCTGATGCTCCTTTTAGCTACTATATCAACAGAAGAGTAGAACATATGGAATAAAAATAAATAATAGGGGGAACAAATATTAAAATAAATTCAGCTTGAAATGCTAGTGGTAAATGAAAGCGAGGGGTAAGGGGTATGGTATGTATTATCTTTTTTTCTCTATTATTGTTTTATTTCTTTTTCTGTTGTCTTTTTATTTCTTTTTCTAAATCGATTCAAATATTCTAAGAAATGATGAATATGCAACTATGTGATAATATTGAGAATTACTGATTGTATATGTAGAATGGAATGATATCTTAATGTTCTTTTGTTGATTTTTTTAATTAATAAAAAAAGTTTATAAAAAACAAATCAAAGAATTGAGGGAGGATATAAAAAAGGCAAGGAATGAACAAAAAGAAGAAATCAAAAGTCTGAAAAAACAAATCATAGAACTTATGGGAATGAAAGGCACAGTAGAAGAGATGAAAAAAATAATGGAAACTTACAATGGTAGATTTTGAGAGACCGAACATAGGATTTCTGAACTGGAGGATGGAACATCTGAAATCCGGCAAGAAAAAGAAAATATAGGGAAAAAATGGAAAAATATGAGCAGAGACTCAGGGAATTAAAGGACAATATGAAGCGCACGAATATACGTGTTGTGGGTGTCCAAGAAGGAGAAGAGAAGGGAAAAGGAGGAGAAAAACTAATGGAGGAAATTATCACTGAAAATTTCCCAACTGTTATGAAAAACTTAAAATTTCAGATCCAAGAAGTGCAGCATACCCCAAAGAGAATAGATCCAAATAGATGTACTCCAAGACATTTACTAATCACAATGTCAGAGGTCAAAGAGAAAGAGAGAATCTTGAAAGCAGCAAGAGAAAAGCAATCCATCACATACAAGGGAAGCCCAATAACACTATGTGTAGATTTCTCAACAGAAACCATAGAGGCAAGAAGACAGTGGGATGATGTATTTAAATTATTAAAAGAGAAAAACTGCCAACCAAGAATTCTATATCCAGCAAAATTTTCCTTCAAAAATGAGGGAGAAATTAAAACACTTTCAGACAAAACATCACTGAGAGAATTTGTGACCAAGAGACCAGCTCTGCAAGAAATACTAAAGGGAGCATTAGAGACAGATACGAAAACAGAAGAGAGAGGTGTGTAGAAGAGTGTAGAAAGGAAGACCATGAGTAAAGGTAAAAAGAAGGAAAATTAGAAGGACATATAAAAGCCAAAAGGCAAAAAGCCCAGGCTGTAAGAACACTGATGTTGATGGATTAAGCTTCCCAATTGGGGGACATGGACTGGCAGAATGGATTAGGGAACGGGACCCATCTATATGCTGTCTCTACTCAAAGGACATGAGGGCAAGGGCACAAACCGACATTTGCACACCAATGTTTATAGCAGCATTATTTACAATTACCAAGAGATAGAAACAGCCAAAATGTCCATCAACAGATGGGTGGCTAAACAAACTGTAGTATATACATACAATGGAATATTATGCAGCTGTAAGACAGAATACAGTTATGAAGTATGTAACAACATGGATGGACCTTAAGGACATTATGCTGAGTGAGATTAGCCAGAAACAAAAGGACAAATACTGTATGGTCTCACTGATATGAACTGACATTAGTGAATAAATTTGGAGAATTTGTTGGTAACAGAGACCATCAGGAGATAGAAATAGGGTAAGATATTGGGTAATTGGAGCTGAAGGGATACAGATTGTACAATAGGACTGAATATAAAAACTCAGAAATGGATAGCACAATACTACCTAACTGTAATACAATTATGTTAAAACACTGAATGTGAGAATGATAGAGGGAGGAGGGCTGGGGGCACAAATGAAATCAGAAAGAAAGATAGACGACAAAGATTGAGATGGTATAATCTAGGAATGCCTAGAGTGTATAATGACAGTGCCTAAATGTACAAATTTTAAAAATGTTTTTGCATGAGGAAGAACAAAGGAATGCCATTACTGCAGGGTGCTGAAAATAGATGATAATTAATATTTTAAAATTTCAACTTATGAAAAAAATGTTTTGGAATTAGATAGAGGTGGTGGTTGTGCAATATTGTTGACCTTCTTAGATGTAAGTAGTCGTATCTTTCACTAAGCTTGGAGCATTTTCAGTCATTGTTGCTTCAACTATTCTTTCTGTCCCTTTCTACTTCTGGGACTCAAATAATGTGTATATTATGTCCCACATGTCTCTTAGGCTCTGTTCACTTTTCTTCATCCTTTTTTCTACTTCTCAGAATGAATGGTTTCAATTGTTTTATCTTCAAGTTCACTGAATCCTTCTGACAGCTCTAATCTGCTGTCACACCCCTTTAGGGAACATTTTATTTCTGTTATTGTGGATTTCAGCTCTGTTTAGGTCCTTTTAACATTCCTAAGACCTTATTGATACTCTTTTTGTTGTTGTTTTATCTATTTTTTCCCTGATATCCTTTAGTTCTTTGTCCACGCTTTTCTTTAGCTCTTTGAGCATATTTAATACAATTTTTAAAAAAGTCTTTGTCTAGTATGTCTAAGGTCTGTACCTCCTTATTGATAGTGTCTAATGTTTTGTCCTGCTCCTTTGCATGGGCCATCATTTCCTGTTTCTTTGTCTTTTAATCTTTTGTGGCACACTGGACATTTTAATCTTTTAATCTCTGGAATGTAATCACTGAGGTGTCAATCCGAAAACTTATATTCAGACGTTGTTATGACAGAGATTTCCTTGAATGCCCACATCTAAAAAAAAAAAAGTGGGGAGGAGGGAGGGAAAGAGGGTGGGAGAAGGGTGATAGGGATGGAAGGAGGAGAGAGAGAGAGAGAGAGAGAGAGAGAGAGAGAGAGAGAGAGAGAGAGAGAGAGAGAGAGAGAGAGAAAGTCTTGCAGACTAGCCTGAGTGCTCTCCTTCAGAGTTTAGCCTAACAATTATTTTCTTTAACTTTTTTTTATTGTATAATATAACATATATACAAAACAAAGAGAGAAAAAAGCAATAGTTTTCAAAGCATTCTTCAACAAGTTGTTCCAGGACAGATCCCAGAGTTTGTCATGGGATTTCAGATTTTTCCTTCTAGCTGCTCCAGAATATAGGAGTCTAAAAGGAATAAATATTTTTTTTTGTCATTGCCATTGACTTTTTTTCCTTATTTGTGAAAATTAGCATATATATAAAAAAGCAATAAATTTCAAAGCACATCACAACAATTAGTTGTAGAACAGATTTCAGAGTTTGGTATGGGTTACAATTCCACAATTTTAAGTTTTTATTTCTAGCTGCTCTAAGATAGTGAAGACTAAAAGAAATATCAATTTAATGATTCAGCAATCATATTCATTTGTTAAAACCTACCTTCTCTGTATAACTTCACCATCACCTTTGATCTTCCTATCTCACTCTTTTGGGGTATTTGGGCTATGGCCATTCTAACCTTTTCATGTTGAAAGGGGCTGTCAGTAATATGGGGTAGGGAGATGAAACTAGCTGATGTTCTGGAGAGGCTGGGCCCTCTCAGTTTCGGATTTATCTGGTCCAGGGACCCACCTGCAGGTTGTAGGTTTCTGGAAAGTTACCCTAGTGCATGGAACCCTTGTAGAATCTTATATATTGCCCTAAGTGTTCTTTAGGATTGGCTGGAATGGTTTTGGTTAGGGTTTGGCAAGTTATGATAGGTAGCAATGTCTAACCAAAGCTTATGTCAGAGTGACCTCCAGAGTAGCTTCTTGACTCTATTTGAACTCTCTCAGCCACTGATACCTTCTTTGTTACCCTCTTTTCCGCCTTTTGGTCAAGATGGCATTGTTGATCCCACAGTGTCAGGACCGGGCTCATCCGTGGGCGTCATCTCCCACATTGCTAGGGAGACTTTCACCCCTGGGTGTCAGGTCCACATAGGGGGAGGGCAATGATTTCACTTACAGAGTTGGGCTTAGAGAGAGTGAGGCTACATCTGAGCCACAAAAGAGGTCCTCCAGAAGTAACTCTTAGGCATACCTACAGATAGGCTAAGCTTCTCCACTACCTACATAAGCTTCATAAGAGGAAGCCTCAAGATCAAGGGCTTGGCCTATTGATTGGGGTGTCCCTAATGTTTGACGAAGTCCTGGGGATTCCTTGATGGCAAAGTTTAATAGTTCCATATTTTTTCTCCCATCCCTCAAGGGATTTTGCCAAAATTCCTTAATTATCTGCTTAATATATTTTAGGATGTACCCAGGCATTACATTAAGCTATACAGGATTAAAGGCCCTCATTCTTATTCTGGGCTCCCCATGTTTCAGTTGTTCAAATTTGCTATCCAGACAGGTTGAGTTAGATTATGTGCTACAGAAAATTTAGGTTCCAGACAAAATAAACATTCTTATCTTTGGTCTCAAGGAGTAGGTGCAGTTCTAAAATATAAACAATGTCTTCCTCACCTCTGCGTTCTGAATCACCTTAATCCTGACCTGATCAGCTTTGTTCTTATCTCTAAATACCAGGTTATAGATATACAAAACAGCCTCTCAAAATCCAGAAATAATAATAATAATTACCACTCCAGACTAAATATGTCTGCTATAGGAGTTTACAATCTAGCTTGCCTAGTAATGAATTTAAAAGCAGTCTGAGGTGAAAGTGTAGGGTCCTCTGTCTTTCCTGATGGCCCTAGGAACTCCCCCATTTATGTAGATCTAAATGGCTCCTTTCCCTTAGGAAATATTTTTTCCTCCCAGTCCCAGGTGCTATATTGTATGTCCCTTAGCCAGCAAGGCTTTGCCACAGACAAATTGACTGTTCTTCTACAGCATTCTAGTTGCCCTGTGAGCTGTTTCTATACACAGGGCAAGTTCTGGGACAGTGAGCCTGAAACAAGCATCCTGATTCAGTCTTTGAGGCTGCCACCAAAGATACTGGCAAAGACATACATATCCCCTAGAATGTGCAGAAGAGGTGCTCTGCTCCCTTCAGGACTGAGACCAGGGACTGCCCTGGGAACATGGGCCAGCTCTGCAAAAAGCCAGGCAAGGGTTGGAGGAAGGGCCAACAAGAGTGCCATGAGGTTTTCCTACCATTTTTAAGTTGCCTTTTCTTGATTTGGCACTCACCCTATTACTACAATCCTATAGCTATTGTCCAGAAGTCTGAGAAAAGCCAGCTTTTGCTTGTTGCTTAGAACTTCTTTCGAGGACTCAGCATCAAGGGATTGAGAAAACCTTCTTGACCAAAAGGGGGAAGAGAGAAATGAGACAAAATAAAGTGTCAATGGCTGAGAGATTTCAAACAGAGTTGAGAGGTTATCCTGGGGGTTATTCTTATGCATTAAGTAGATATCACCTTGTTATTCAAGATGTAGTGGAATAAATTTAGTTTGAAGTGCTAGTGATCAGTGAAAGCGAGGGGTAAGGGGTATAGTAGGTATAATCTTTTTTTTTTCTGTTTTCATTTTATTTCTTTTTCTGTTGTCTTTTTATTTCTTTTTCTGAATGGATGCAAATGTTCTAAGACATGATGAATATGCAACTAAGTGATGATATTGTGAATTACTGATTATCTATGTTAATGTTTTATTTCATTTGTTAATTTTTTAAATTAATAAATAATTTTTTTAAAGATGTAGTGGAGAGGCTGGAGGGAACTGCCTGAATATGTAGAGCTGTGTTCCAGTAGCAGTGTTTCTTGATGATGATTGGATCATACAATGTGACTGTGTGGTTGTGAAAACCTTGTAGTCTGGTGCTCCTTTTATCTACCTTATCAACAGATGAGTAGAACATATGGAATAAAAATAAATAATAGGGGGAACAAAGGTTAAAATAAATTTAGTTTGAAATGCTAGTGATAAATGAAAGTGAGGGGTAAGGGGTATGGTATGTATAATCTTTTTTTTTCTGTTATCGTTTTATTTCTTTTTCTGTTGTCTTTTTATTCCTTTTTCTGAATTGATGCAAATGTTCTAAGAAATGATGACTATGCAACTATGTGATGATATTGAGAATTACTGATTATATATGTAGAACAGAATGATATGTTAATGTTTTTGTTTGTTCTTAATTTTTTAATTAATAAATAAATTTTTTTAAAAAATAAAAAATAAAAAACTCTCGAGGGACAGAACCCTGAAGTATCTCACTCTGCCATCTTGGTGACATCACATCCAGTTGTACAACATCATGTGTGTATTAAATGTTGCTGAATTGTTCACTTAAAAATGGTTATTTTATTATTGTTTAAATGTTTTATTGAGATATCTTCACACACATACAGTCCATCCAAAGTATACAGTCAATGGCTCACAACATCATTGCATAGTTGTGTATTCATCACCATGATCATTTTTAGAACATTTGCATCACTCCAGAAAAAGAAAAAACTCATACAACACATACCCTTTACCCCTCCCTCTCACTGACAACTAGTATTTAATCTACACAATTTTTTTACCCCTTATCCCATCCCCCATGATTTATTTTTTATCCTTATTTTTCATTCATCAGTCCATACCCTGGATAAAAGGAGCATCAGACACAAGGTTTTCCCAATCACACAGTCACATTGTAAAAGCTATATAGTTATAGAATCGTCTTCAAGAATCAAGGCTACTGGGATACAGTTCAACAGTTTCAGGTACTTCCCTCTAGCATTCCAATATACCATAAACTAAAAAGGGATATCTATATAATGCATAAAAATAACCTCTAGGATACCTCTTGACTCTGAAATCTCTCAGCCATTGAAACTTTATTTTGTCTCATTTCTCTTCCTTCTTTTGGACAAAAAACCTTTCTCAATCCCATGGTACCAAGTTCCAGCTCATCCTGGGACTCCTATTCCATGTTGCCAGGGAGATTTACACCCTTGGAAGTCATGTCCCATGTAGGGGAGGGAGGGCAGTGAGTTCACCTGCTGAGCTGACTTAAAGAGAGAGGCCACATCTGAGCATAAAAAGAGGTTCTCTGGGGGGTGACTCTTAGGCTTAATTATAAGTGGGCTCAGCTTCTCCTTTGCAGGAATGAGTTTCATAGGGGCAAACACCAAGAGCAAGAACTCTACCTATTGAATTGGTTGTCTGCACTGCTTGTGAAAATATCAGGGATTCCCCATATGGGGAAGTTTAATAATTCCTTCCTTCTCCCCAGTCCCCCAAGGGGACTTTGAAAATACCTTTTTTATTCTTTGCCCAAATTACTCTGGGATGTATATGGGCATCACACTAAGCTGTACAAACCAACAAGTTCTCATGCCTTATTCAAGATTCCACATAATTATGGTGTTCGAATAAACTGGCCATACCAGTTAAATTAGATAATGCACTTCCCAAAATATAAATTTTTCACCAAATAAATATCTCTCCCTCTGGTCTCGCACAGAAATTGACATTTTAAAATATGGACCATGTGGTAGTTAGATTCAGTTGTCAACTTGTCCAGGTGAGCGTACCTAGTTTTGTTGCTACAGACATGAGCCAATGATACGTGAACCTCATCCGTTGCTGATTTACATCTGCAGTCGGCTAGGAGGTGTGCCTGCTGCAATGAAGGACGTTTGACTTAATTGGCTGGTGCTTAAATGAGAGACAGCAACATAGCACAACCTTAGCAGCTCAGCATACCTCATCTCAGCACTCACAGCTCAGCCCAGGCCTTTGGAGGTGCAGAAAGGAATCACCCCAGGGAAAGATGTCGGAACCCAGAGGCCTGGAGAGAAGGCCAGCAGAGACCATCCTGTGCCTTCCCACGTAAGAAAGAACCTCAGTGGAAAGTTAGCTGCCTTTCCTCTGAAGAACCAACAAAATAAATCCCCTTTCATTAAAAGCCAATCCGTTTCTGGTGTGTTGCATTCCAGCAGCTAGCAAACTAGAACAGATTTGGTACCAGGAGTGGGGTGCTGCTGCGGTTTGCAAATACCAGATCTGTTGGAATGGTGTTTTGGATGGCTAAGGGGAAGACTTTGGAGGAACTGTGAAGAGATTGATGAAGAAGTCCTGGAGTGTTTGAAGAGACTGTTGGTGTAAAGGAAACCACTGCCAATCTTGGCAAAGGAGTACACAAAAAGGAAAGACTGGAGTTTGCAGAGAACCATGGAAGCTCGGGTCTGAAGCCAAAAAACCTTGGCCAAGAGAGTGGACCCACCCATATACATGGAGAGGATGAGTTTACCCTGAAGGGTGAGGGTGAGTCTCCCCTCTCATTGCAGTGGAAGAGTTGTGAGCCTCAGGCCTTGGAAAAGGTGTAGCACGCTCCTTGGGGGACTGGGAGAGCCTGGCTGCCACCACATGGGGGGGTTGAGCGTGTGCCCCAGAAATGGCAGAGAGCCCAGGGTTGGCCCTGATGCCTGGAGAGAGTGGAGCCGAGAGGTGGTCTCCTCGATGTTCCCTGAGGTTGATTTGGAAAGAGGCGGGCCACTGCATAGGCCCTTGGAAGGGGTGGGACTGCCAGTTTCTAAAGCTGAAGGATAAATGACTTTCAGACTTTGAAATCCCACGGCGCTTGGCCTGCAGGTTTTACATCTGTGTTTCTTCCTATTTCTCCCTATGGAAATGAAAATCTGTATCCTGTGAATATCCTCCTTTGCATATTGGCACCAGACTTGTTTTGAGATTCACAGGTCCACAGCAAGTAGAGAATTTTTTGCACCTGTTTAAGGTGATGTTTATAGTTGCCTAGTTGACAAGGGGTGGACATGTGGTAATTAGATTCAGTTGTCAACTTGGCCAGGTGAGCGTACCTAGTTTTGTTGCTACAGACATGAGCCAATGGTACGTGAACCTCATCTTTGCTGATTTACATCTGCAGTCAGCTAGGAGGCGTGTCTGCTGCAATGAAGGATGTTTGACTTAATTGGCTGGTACTTAAATGAGAGACCGCAACATAGCACAACCTTAGCAGCTCAGCATACCTCAGCTCAGCCCAGGCCTTTGGAGGTGCAGAAAGGAATCACCCCAGGGAAAGATGTCAGAACCCAGAGGCCTGGAGAGAAGGCCAGCTGAGACCATCCTGTGCCTTCCCACATAAGAAAGAACCTCAGTGGAAAGTTAGCTGCCTTTCCTCTGAAGAACCAACAAAATAAATCCCCTTTCATTAAAAGCCAATCCATTTCTGGTGTGTTGCATTCCAGCAACTAGCAAACTAGAACAGACCATATCATCCTTTACCCTGATTTACCTTAGTCCTATCCCGAACAGCTTCTAAAGTGGTTAATTTTATGTTATGTGTATTTCACTTCAATTAAAACAACAAAACATCTTGAAAATGACTCTATAACTATATAGCTTGTCAGAACTGCCAAAAGTTTGACAACTGTGTTAGAGCAGATGGCCCAGTTGTGGACTGCCCTGTGGCAGGAGAGTGCCCCTGAGGTGTTGTCACTTCTCTGTACACCACATTAGTCAGTGCACACAGGAGCATATAGTCCATTTGTGCATTCTTCCAACAGATATTAACTAAGCACCTATGATGTGCCAGTTCTGACAGTACAAAGGTGAGCCACAAAGGACATTGTCCCTGCCCTCTTGGAGCACATGTCATGATGTTCAGCTGTGTCCCAAACAAGGTAAGTACAGAATTTGAGAAGTGCTTAGAAATTTAAAAAACAGCTAGACATTATCATGATATCCAAGTGCACATTCAGTGGGCTCAGCTCCTTGAACAGGGCTGTCTTAGTTTGCCTGAGCTGCTATCACAAATACCACACGAGGGGTTTTGGCTTAAAGAAGGATCCTCTCCTTTCTCGTGTTGGCTCTTGCCGTTTCCTCTGACTTCCTGTTTCTGTTTCCTTCCTGTGGCCTTCTCTTTATAAAGTATCCAGTAATCTGGATTAAGACTCATGCTGCTCCAGCTGACCACAGCTTAACTGAAAATAACACCTTCAGAAGGTCCTATTGTCAATGGGTCCACATCCACAGGGACCCAGATTAAAATTCAGAACGTGTGTTTGTTTGTTGGGAGTCCGTAATTCAATCTACCACAAGACCAGTGTTGGTGTTGATAAATTCAGTGGGTGTTTTTCCAGTTAAGTGTCAGTCATGCCCAGCAGAACCACCCATTGTTTCACAATGGATTGGAAACATTTTTTAAAAAGCAAAAACAAAACCTTCCCTGCAGATAGAGAAGTGCTGGCCCTCAAGGGAAAGCAGACATCAATCAAATGACCTCATGCCTACTTGCCAGCTGGGATGAGTGATGTGAAGAAAAAGAGCAGTGAGCTGTGAGAGCAGACAGTGGAGGGGCCAAGCTAGGTAGGGTCAAGAAACCTTGGGGACAATGAAAGGGAGGGGTAAGGGGTATGGTATGTAAATTTTTTTTTCTGTTTTTGTTTTATTTTTCTGTTGCCTTTTTATTTCTTTTTCTGATTTGATGCAAATGTTCTAGGAAATGATCATGATGATGAATATGCAACTATGTGATGATATTGTGAATTGCTGAGTGTATGTGTGGGGAATGTTTGTGTTTCTTTCTTGTAATTTTTTTTTAATTAATAAAAAATTTTTTTAAAAAAAGAAAGAAACCTTGGGGAGTTTGTCCAACTGGGAGGGAAGATACAGGGAGGAGGAGCGAGAGACCATGGGCAGAACTGGACAGGAGGATCCTGAGGGCAGCGGGGAGGGCTCCTGGGACATTTCCATTCATAGACATGACCAAAAGTGCCCAATGCTCAAATGATAAGCCTAAGGAAGACAGAGCCCCACCAGCAAGCTCTGGCACCGTTGCTCCTAGCAATTGCCTCAGCCCCTCCATTCCAGTTAGAAGACTGAAAAGCAGGGGTAAATAGAGGGGTCCCAGCATTGAGGGTGCCACCTTGAGCAGCCACAGCATCCCACTTCTCCCATGTCTTAAAATCCGCCATTTCCCAATGTGATGGGTACTCCCAGCTCCAGCCCTATTCCAGAGCTCACATCTCTGAGCCTTTGCAATGTTGTTCCTTCTCCCTAGAATGTCCTTTTGTGCCCCATCCTTCAGAGGTTTCACCCTTAACCCTCATTACAAACGTAGAGACCTACATGGTTGGGCCCTAATACATCTGGAATGAGTTTGCAGCAGACATGCCCTTTAGGCTCTGCCTGAGGTGACCTGCTCAAAACAACCCACCAAACCAAAAAGGCTGAACCCTTGAGTTCTAGAATCAGTACTGTCCTTTTTTTATTATTATTATTTTCTATTGTGAAATATAACACACATACAAAAAAGCAATAAATTTGAAAGCACATTGTAAAAAGTAATTATAGAATAGATTTCAGAGATTAGTATGGGTTACAGTTCCACAATTCTAAAATGGTTTTTCCTTCTAGCTGCTCCAAGACACCGGAGACTAAAAGAAATATCAATATAATGATTCAGTAGTCCTACTCGTTGATTACATCCTATCTTCTCTGTTATATCTCCTCCTTCTCCTTTGATCCTTCTCCCAATCTTTAGGGGTATTTAGGCTATGCCCATTCTAACCTTTTCATGTTGGAAAGGGATGTCAATAATATGGGGTAGGGGATAGAACTAGTTGGTGTTCTTGGAGGGTTTGGCTGCTCTGGGTTTCAGGACTTATCTAAGAAACTGTCTGGAGGTTGTAGGTTTCTAGAAAGTAATCTTAGTGCGTGAAACTTTGGTAGGATTTCAGATAGAGCCCTAGATGTTTTTTAAGGTTAATGGGAATGGTTTTGGTTGGGTTTTGGCAAACCCTGGTATGCCAGTTTGAAAAGATGTATGTACCCTAGAAAATCCGTGTTTTAATCGTAATCCCATTTTGTAAAGGCAGCCGTTTCTTCTAATCTCTATTCAGTTCTGTATGTTTGAAACGTTAATTAGATCATCCCCCTGGATATGTGACTCAATCAAGAGTGGTTGTTAAACTGGATTAGGTGGAGATGTGTCTCCACCCATTCCAGGTAGGTCTTGATTAGTTTTATTGGAATCCTTTAAAAGAAGAACGCTTTGGAAAAAGCTGGAGAACTACAAGAGAAAAAGCCATGAGATTTGGAGAGAGCAGAGAAGGATGACAGAATGCTGCAGAATAACATAGCAGTGAGAAGCAGAGAGTCCACCAGCCGGTGACCTTTGGAGATGAAGAAGGAAAACGCCTCCTGGGGAACTTTGTGAAACAGGAACCCAGGAGAGGAAGCTAGCAGATGACACTGTGTTCACCATGTGCCCTTCCAGCTGAGAGAGGAACCCTGACTGTGTTCACCATGTGCCTTCTCCCTTGAGAGAGAAAGCCTGAATTTCCCCAGCCTTCTTGAACCAAGGTATCTTTCCCTGGATGCCTTCAATTGGACATTTCTATAGACTTGTTTTAATTAGAACATTTTATTGGCCTTAGAACTGTAAACTAGCAACTTATTAAATTTCCCTTTTGAAAAGTCATTCCATTTCTGGTATATTGCATTCCAGCAGTTAGCAAACTAGAACACCTGGTAATTAGCAATATTTAGCTGGAGCCTGCAGAATAGCCTCTTGACGCTATGTGCACTCTCTTAGCCACTGAAGCCTTATTTTGCTACATTTCTGTCCCCCTTTTGGTCGGAAAAATGTTGTTGATTCCACAGTGTCAGGTCCAGGCTCATCCCTGGGAGTCATGTGCCACATTGCCAGGGAGACTTTCACCCCTGGATGTCATATCCCACATAACGGGAGGGTAATGATTATCCTTGTAGCATTGGGCTTATGAGAGAGAGAGAGAGAGAGAGGCCACATCTGAGCAACAAAAGAGGTCTTCTGAAAGTAACTCTTAGGCATAACTATACATAGACTTAGTTTCTCTACTGCAGAAATAAGCTTCATAAGAGCAACCCTCAAGATCAAGGGGTTGGCATGTTGACTTGGGAGTCCCGATGTTTTGTTTGTTTGTTTGTTTGTTTTTGCATGGGCAGGCACTGGGAATTGAAACCGGGTCTTGAACCCGGGTCTCGGGCATGGCAGGCGAGAACTCTGCCTACTGAGCCACCATGGCCCACCCGGGTGTCCCTGAAGTTTGAGACAGTATCAGGGGTTTCCCCAGTGGTAAGGCTTAGTAGTTCCATATTTTTTCTCCAGTCCCTCAAGGGACTTTGCCAATACTTTTTAATTATAGACCTAATATACTCTATTAGTGCTTTTTTTTTTTAAACATGGGCAGGCCCTGGGAATCAAACCCAGGTCTCCAGCATGGCAGGCAAGAATTCTGCCACTGAACCACCATTGCACTGCCCCTCTATCAGTGCTTTTTTAAATAGAAATTTTATTCTTAAAATTCCAAAATTTACAAGCCGTCTGTTCCCAATAAGCAAGAACTACCTCCCCTCACCCCTTCCCTCATCCCATGGTAACCTCTGATCTACTCTCTGTCTCTATGAATTTGCCTATTGTAGATATTTCATAGAAGTGAGTTAACACAGTATTTGTCCTTATGTGCCTGGTTTATTTCAGGCAACATGTCTCAAAATGTAATTTCTTCTAATAGCTGAATAATATTGCATGGTATATATGTACTATATTTTGTTTACCCACTCATCTGTCGATGGACACTTGAGTTGTTTCTCCTTTTGGCAACTGTGAATAATGCTGCTATGAACATTGGTGGTTGAGCTTGTTTTCAATTCTCTGGTGTATGTACCTACATGTGGAATTGCCAGGTCAAGTGGTAATTCTATGCTTAACTTTTTGAGGACCTACCACACCGTTTTCCACAGCACCATTACACATTGACTTGAAGAAGGTAAAATTTGTGAGTTGATGTTTGGAGCTTGTCCACACTATGGGAACAAAACCATACAGGATCCACCCCTGATGCAGAGTTAAAATGTTAAGGGCCCAAGGAAAATGTCAACTCAAAGGCTATTGCAGCAAGAGATCCCGGTGTGGGTGGCATTCCCCAGGAACCTTCCCAGGAACTCACAAGGCTTTTGGCTCTCTCCCCAGTGAGTTCCTCCCACTAGAGGCCACCAGAGGTCAGGGCCAAGGTCAAGGTGGTGTGGAGGCAGTACAGAGGCAGTAAGGATGGCTAGAAACTGGAGCCACAGAGACCCAGCTGGACACGCTCTAGTAGATGCAAACATGTTTTCCATAGAATTTTGAGGACCCCTGGTTTTATCCCTAAGCACCATGGACCAGGTCTCTGCAGGCACTAGGGACCGTGAGTACAAGCAGAAAGAGGAGAGGGGCCTGGGGCAAGGAGCTGTCAACAGCCTTTTCTTCCTTTGGGGAATGGGCATGGACACAGTGAGGGTGGACTCTGGACAGGAATGAGGGAATGCTGCCTGCCTGACTTGATTCTCTTATGGCCAGCAGGATGGGGAAACCCACTGAGGAGATCAGAGAAATCCTGACCTTGAGTGTGCTCATTCATTTATCCATTCATTCATTTTTCCAGAAAAAAAAAAAACAAAACAAGTGAACCAAAAGCAACAAGAATTCAACACTTGACTCTTGGCTCCACTTCAGTGCCCCTGATGAGTGGATTTGGGGAACTTCCAGGAGAGGTAGCGTAGTACAGAGCTCCAGGATGCACTCCACCTCCTACAACAGCTAGTGGACAGGCAGAAATTGTCTGAAACAACTGTTCCGGAGCACTGAACAGCATCCAGAGGAGAGCAAGACAAAGAGTCTGAGAAACCACAATAAAGAACTGAGTGTAACTTCCTCCACTGCAACTGCCGGTGCCCATCCCCAACTCCTGAGGCGAACTGTCTCGGTCTGATCCCTGGCTGATTGCTGCAGATAAAGAGGGGCATGGAAGCCCTCTTCCCCAAGAATGAAGCAGGTGAAGGGGCAGAGCTGAGTACTGATGACAGCTTTTGATTGGTGGATTTAGGTTACTGAATCTTGTCTCTGAGCCACTGTTTACCCACCACCATGATCACTATTCCAAAACTGCTCCTGGCAAGGGTGAAGGCAGTGGAGGCTCAAAGACACATGGCCTCAGGGCTGTGGGGAACTGTTTGCTGAAGAGCACTGTGCCGGTTTGAAACTGCTGTGTACCCCAGAAAATTCATGTTCCTTAATCCCCATTTAATGTGGTTGGATGGTGTCTTTTGATTAAGTTGTTTCCGTGGAGATGTGACCCATGCAGTTGTGGGTGGAACCTTCTGATTAGGTGGTTTCCATGGAGATGTGTCTCCACCCATTCAAAGTGGGGTTGCTTTCTGGAGCCCTTTAAGAGGGAACCATTTTGAAAAAGCTGTAGAGTAGACATAGCAGAGACGTTTGGAAATAAAGAAAGAAAATGCCCCCAGGGAAGCTGCTTGAAACTGAGAAGTCAAAGACCCCAGCAGATGCCAGCCACGTGCCTTCCCAGCTGACAGAGATGTTTTCGGACCCATTGGCCTTTCTTGAGTCAAGGTATCTTTCCATGGATGCCTTAGTTTGGACATTTCTATAGCCTTAGAACTTTAAATTTGCAAGTGAATAAATTCTGTCTGTAAAAGCCTTCTGTATATTGCATTCCAACAGTTTTAGCAAACCAAAACAAGCACTATCTGCTTGGTAGGCCAGTAAAGCGCAGCTTCAGAGGGCTGTCAAAAAGGTTTTTTGGAAAAAAAAACAAAATAAATAATAGGGGGTGGGGGAGTGGGATGTTTGGGGTGTTCTTTTTTTTCAGTTTTATTCTTATTTCTATTTTTTGAAGTAATGAAAATGTTCAAAACTTGATTGTGATAATGATGATAATGTGAACCACTGATTATACACTTTGGATGATTATATGGTATGTGAATATATAATATATCTCAATAAAATTACGTTAACATGAACTTCCCAAAAAACAAACAAAGAAAAAAAGTAAAACAAGCTAAGCAAGCAACCAAACAAAATTCAACACATGGTGTTGCAATAATGGGATACTCGCATGGACAAGTAATGAAATGTGATCCTATCATACAGCACACAAAAAAAATTGCATTAAAAAAAGTTTTTTTGGTGTCTTTTCTGATTCTTTCCAATCTTATGGGTGCAGCCCCTTCTTTTAATCCTGATTCAATATTTTAGGGTGGAAGCTTTGATTAGATTATTTCCACGGAGATGTGCCGTGTCCAATTGTAGGTGTGGTGTTTTGATTAGCGGGAGATGTGCCTCCACTCATTCAAGGTGGATCTTGATTAGTTTGCTAGAGTCCTTTAAAAGGGGAAACATTTTGGAGAAACCTCAGATGCAGACTCTTTTTAAAAAAATGTATTTATTAATTAAAAAATTAAGAAACAAAACAAAACATCAACATACACAATCAGCAATTCACAATATCATCACTTAGTTGCATATTCATCATTTCTTAGAACATTTGCATTAATTCAGAAAAAAGAAATTAAAAGACAATAGAAAAAGAAATAAAACGAACACAGGAAAGAAAAAAAAAAAAAGATTATACCTACCCCCATACCCCTTACCCCTCGCTTTCATTGATCACTAGCATTTCAAACTAAATTTATTTTAGCATTTGTTCCCCCTATTATTTATTTTTATTCCATATGTTCTACTCCTTTGTTGACAAGGTAGATAAAAGGAGCATCTGGCACAAGGTTTTCACAATCACACAGTAACATTGTGACAGCTGTCAGATGCAGACTCTTGAGAACAGCTGCTTCAGAGATGACAGAGATACAGATGTTTGGAGATGCTGGGAGTGCCAACAGAGAGAGCAGATGCCTAGACATGGGCAGAACCCAGCAGAAGTCGCCATGTGCTTTCCCATAAGATGCTGAGCAAGTCAGAACCCAGAGTGATGTCCCAGAGTTGCTAAGTGAAGGCCCACAGACCGTTAGAGAGGAAACCATTGGCATCAGAAGCTGGAAGCAACGGAACCGGGAACAAGGACCAACAGACACCAATCATGTGATTTCCCACGTGACAGACATCGGCCTTTCTTGAGCCAAGGTGTCTTTTCCTGGATGCCCTAGGTTGGACATTTTTCTAGCCTTAGAACTGTAAACTTGTAACGTAATAAATTCCCTTTATAAAAGCCATTCCATTCTGGTATATTGCATTCTGGCAGCTTTAATACACTAATAGAGGTTTAAAGTGAGTCTCTTGTAGACAACACATAGATAGATCAAATATATTTTTTATCCATTCAGCCTGTCTAAGTCTTTTGATGGGGGAGTTTAATCCATTAATGTTCAATGTTATTAGTATAAAGGCAGTACTTTCTTCAACCATTTTATCCTTTGGCTGTTTATGTCAAATCTTACCTTTGTATCTTTTTTTACCCTTTTAGCTACCCTTATTGATAGTTTTCATTTGTCCACTCTCTCTCAAACCTCTCTCTCTCCTGTCAATACTAAGATACTCCCTTTAGTATTTTTTTTGTAAGGCAGGTCTCTTGTTAGTGAACTCTCTCAATTTGTGTTTATCTGTAAATATTTTAAACTTTCCCTTATTTTTGAAGAACAGTTTTGCAAGATAAATAATTCTTGGCTGGCAGTTCTTCTTTCAGTATCTGAAATATATCATACCAGTGCCTTCTTGCCTCCATGGTTTCTGCTGAGAAATTGGCACTGTCTATTGAACGTCCCTTTTATGTGATGATTCACTTTTATCTTACTGCTTTCAGAATTCTCTCTTTGTTTTTTGGAATTTAACATTCTGATTAGTAAGTATCTTGGAGTAGGTCTATTCAAATTTGTTCTGTTCGGAGTATGTTGCACTTCTTGGACCTGTGTACTGATGTCTTTCATAAGAGTTGGGAAAATTTTCAACCATTATTTCTTCAAATATTCCTTCTTCCCCCTTTCCCCTGATCTTCTCCTTCTGGGACACCCGTGATGTGTATATTTGCATGCTTTATGCTGTCCTTCAATTCCCTGAGACCAGGCTCCATTTTTTTCCATTCTTTTTCCTATCTGTTTTCCGTCTGTACGATTTCAGATCTCCTATCCTCTAGTTTGCTGACCCTTACTTTTTCTTCTTCAAATCTTCCTGTTTTATGTCTCCACTGTATTTTTTCCCTTTTATTATGACTTTCATGCCATAAATTCTGTTATTTTTTATGCATGCTTTTGAATTCTTCTTTATGTTCACCCAGAATCTGCTTTATATCCTTTATCTCTTTTGCCACATGTTCCTTCATCTCCTTGAACTAATTTAAGGGGTTTGTTTGAAAATCACTAATTAGTTATTTCAGCTCCTGGTCTTCATCTGAAGTTTTAGTCTGTTCTCTTGACTGGACCATGTCTTCCTGTTTCTTAGTATGGCTTGTAATTTTTGCTGAGATCTAGGTGTCTGATTATCTTGCTGAGTTGACTCTGAAGGTCAGTTTTTCTCTCACCTAGAGTTTTACTGTTGATTGGCTTTATGTTAAGGTTCTTCTTTGACACTTGATTCAGCTCATTCTAGATCTTTAGAATTGCCCATGTTTAATTGATCGAATTTTTTAAACATTTTTAAATTGAGAAATATAACATATATACAAAAAAGCAATAAATTTCAAAGTACATTTTAACAAGTAGTTATGAACAGATTTCAGAGTTTGGTATGAGTTACAATTCCACAATTTTAGGTTTTTCCTTCTAGCTGCTCCAAGACATTGGAGACTAAAAGAAATATCAATATGATTCAGCGCTCATACTCATTTGTTAAATCCTGTTTTCTGTTATAACTCCTCCTTCTCCTTTGATCCTTCTCTCAATCCTTAGGGGTATTTTGGCTAGGTGCATTCTAACTTTTTCATGTTGGGAAAGGGGTGTTGATAATCTGGGATGGGGGATGGAAATAGTTGATGTTTTTGGAGAGGCTGGACCCTATGGATTTCAGGTCCTATCTCGCCTAAGAACACATTACGTTTCTGGAAAGTAACTTTAGTACATACAATTTTTGTAGAATCTCAGATAATGCCCTAGATGTTCTTTAGGATTGATAGAAATGGTTGGTGGTTGGCAAACTCTAGTTACTAGCAATATCTAGCTGAAGGTGGTATAAGAGTAGCCTCCAGAATAGCCTCTCAACTCTCAACAACCCCCATTTGTATGACTTCATTGAGACATATTACCTGAATGAGCAGGTGAAATCCATCAAAGAGTCGTATGACTATATAACCAACTTGTGCAAGATGGGGGCCCCGGGTTCTGTCTTGGAAGAGAATCTCTTTGACAAGCATACTCTGGGAAACAGGGACAACGAGAGCTAAGCCTTATGCCATCCTCACCCGTCACAAGGTGACTTCTATGGTCACCACAGTAGTGCATGCATGTCGGGTTTACTTCTACCTTTTCTATAAGTTGAATCAACACTCACCAAGTTCTTTCATTTGTACCATTCCTTCAAATAAAGTAATTTGGTACCCCCTGTTCTAGTTTGCTAGGCACTGGAATGCAATATAGCAGCAACAAAACGACTTTTAAAAGGGGGAAATTTATTTAGGTTGCAAGCCCACAGTTCTAAGGCCATGAAAATGTCCCAGCTAAAGCAAGTCTATAGAAATGTCCAATCTAAGGCATCCAGGAAAAGGTACCTTAGTTCAAGAAGGCCAATACGTTCAGGATTTCTCTCTCAACTGGAAAGGCACATGGCGAAGATGGTGATGTCCACTAGCTTTCCCTCCAGGCTTCTTGTTTCATGAAGCTCCCCTAGAGGCATTTTCCTTCTTCATCTCCAAAGGTCTCCAGCTGTGTAGGCTCTGTAGTTCTCATGTCTCTGATGCTCTCTCTCTCTCCAAAATGCTTCCCCTTTTAAAGGATTTCAGTAAACTAATCAAGACCCACCTGGAATGGGTGGAGTCACATCTCCCTCTAATACTCACAATTGGTGAGTCACATCTCCATGGAAAAAATCTAATCAAAAGATTCCAATCTACATTACTGAATAAGGATTAAAAGAAACCCACAAGATTGGATCAGGATTAAAACATGGCTTCTCTAGGATACATAATCCTTCAAACCAGCACACCCCTGAAAAAGAAAGTCCTGAAAAATCTACCTCAAAGCTACTAGAGCTAATAAATGATTCCATCAAAGTAGCGGGATACAAGATCAACATGCAAAAGTCAGTAGTGTCTCTTTACACTAATAAGGAATAATCTGAGGCAGAAATCAAGAAAAAATTCCATTTACAATAGCAACTAAAGGAATAAAATATTTAGATATAAATTTAACAAAAGATGTAAAGGACCTATACACAGAGAACTACAAAACATTGCTAACAGAAATTAAAGAAGACCTAAATAAATGGAAGTACATCCCATGTTCATGGATTGGAAAACTAAATGTTGCTAAGATATCAATTCTACCCAAATTGATTTACAGATTCAATCCAATTCCATTCAAAATTCCAACAATCTACTTTGCAGAAATGGAAAAGTTAATTATCAAATTTATTTGGAAGGGTAAGGGAACCGAATAGCAAAAAAAAAAATCTTGAAAAAGAAGAATGAAGTTGGAGGACTAATACTTCCTGACTTTGAAGCATATTACAAAGCTACAGTGGTCAAAACAGCACAGTAGTGGCATAAAGATGGACATAATGACCAGTGAAATCAAACTGAGAGTTCAGAAAGAGACCCTTATAACTATGGCCAAATGATATTAGACAAAGCTACAATTCCACTCAACTGGGATAGAATAGTCTCTTCAACAAATGGTGCTAGGAGAACTGGATATCCATATGCAAAAGAATGAAAGAGGATCCCTATTTTATACAAAAAATTAACTCAAAATGAATCAAAGAACTAAATATGAAACCAAGGGCCATAAAACTCTTAGAAGAAAATGCAGGGAAACTGCTTCAAGAACTGGTGGTAGGCAATGGTTTCTTAGACTTTACACCCAAAGCACAAGCAACAAAAGAAAAAAATAAATAAAAGGGATTGTCTCAAAGTTAAAATTTTTTGCACAAAGGACATTGTCAAGAAAGTGCAAAGGCAACCTACTCAATGGGAAAAAATATTTGGAAGCCACATATCCAATAAGGGTTTAATATACAGAATATATAATGAAATCCTACAACTCAGCAATAACAAGTTAAAAGAAAATAATTTTGAAAAGAGCAAAAAAACTTGAACAGACACTTTCCAAAGAGGAAATACAAATGGCCAAAAAGCATATGAAAAGATGCTCAACATCACTAGTTACTAGGGAAATGCAAATCAAATGAAGTATCATTTCACACCCACTAGAATGGCTACTATTTAAAAAAAAAAAAACAGGAAAGTACAAGTGTTGGAGAATATTCCCACTACTACTAGGAATGTAAATTGGTGCAGCCACTGTGGAAGCTACTTTGGTGGTTCCTCAGGAACTTAAGTATAGCATTGCCATATGATCCAACAATCCTGCTACTCGGTATATATCCAGAAGAACTGAAAGCAGGGACTCAAACAGACATTTACACGCCGATGTTCCTAGTGGCATTATTCACAATTGCCAAAAGATGGAAGCAACCCACATATCCATCAACAGATGTATGGATACCTCCATCAAGGAATTCAGACCCCAGGGCTTGGTAATTTGAAGCCATTAAAACCAGCCTACAACCTCTCCTCTGTCTCCACCATGCCCCCAGCAGGGAGAGTCTGCCAAAGTTAAAGGTACCACATCATCTTATGCTGGTGGGACCTGCAGTCAGACAAGCGCCACACACAGGGCAGGATAAGAAAAACAGAGTCCAGAGACTTCACAAGAAAGTCTTTCAACCTGCTGGGTCTCACCCTCAGGGAAAACCGACGCAGGTGAATCTTTCCTCCTGATAGGAGGCCAGTTTGGTCTGGGAAAATCTGGCTGGGGTATATAATATCTAAGTAGACCCTCCTAAGTGTGTGTGTGGGAGGGGAAGGCACCACAAGCAGGGCAAGAAACAAGAAAACAAGAACTGAAAAATTCTCCTCTGTTAAACAAAACTTAAGCTAAAGGTCCAGATAAAGCTGAACAGAATGTCAAAGAACAGATAGACAACAAATTCATCCAGCAAGAAAACCCTAGATAAAAGAAGTGAAAGCAATCTCCAGAATAAACTAATTAAGGTAATTAAATGCCTAG
>PVIY010040985.1:0-21975 GCA_004026745.1 Myrmecophaga tridactyla | reverse complement strand
TTTGTGGTGCCTGGATTGTATACAATTTGGGTGGCCGATTTTAGACAACGAATACAAATTGAACAATATGAAATTAGATATTGTAAACACAGATATTTATTTAGGAGTGAGGGCTACCAAAGTTAAAGCTGAAGCTTCAGTAGTCCAGTAAATTTGGCTCTGGGGGTCTGAATTATCACCCCCATTTTAAAGATCATGAAATTGAGGCTTAGTTTGATTTGCCCAAGGACAAACATCGGGCAGTTAGTTAAACTAGGGTTAGAAGCCGGGTCAGTCTTACCCACAATTGGAGTAACATCTAACAACCTCTGGTGGTGGAAAAGAATGAGGTTCCACTATTCTTGAAGGACTGTTGATATAATTTGCACCTTAAGATGACTTATACCATCAGCTGATCACTTGTGTTTACAGAGGGCCTATTTAGTGCCAGGCACTGTGCCAGGGCTCTGGGAAGACACTAATCATCTAGACAAGCAGGCCCCGATCTCAAGGAGGTGAGTTGAGTATTAACACCACCTCTTCCCTGCCACCTCTGGCTATGAGAACACTGGTACAGAAATCAAGGTAGTAGAGGAAACAAATACATTGTACTTGAGCAACTGGTCACAGAGTCCTTAGGGAAGGAATCATGTTTGTTTAGGAAAATATCTGGATACCCTTTTTGGAAGTGGATGATGAGTGCCTCGGGGCTAGAAGTAGAAGAAGACTACCAAGAGATAGCTGAAGCACTTCACATTAGAAACAAGTTTACTAGTGGGGGCCCAGAATGGCAGAGGAGAGGGGGCAAAAGGGTGGAGCGGCAACATGGCCAGAGGAGAGCCTGAGTGAGCAAAACATCCAAGAGACTTCAAAAAACAAACCAAGTTGTCTATACTCGGTTTGTACTACCACGTTTCTATAATGCAAATCTCCTCCATATCCCTAAGTTTCCAGAAAGGCTCAGACATATAGAAAGGCCTCGGTGGATGATGATGATGATGATGGTCTGTGTGTGTCTCGGGCTGAGTCCATGTCTGGGTTCGGCAGAGATTAGATCAAAAACGTGATTGCAGAGTAGAAGAAAGTACAGTAGAATGGGAGCAAGAAATCTGTTGCCTGGAGTTTTACAGAATCCCAAGGAGTGCATTGGATGGGGCCATGATTGAGATAATCTCCAGATCTTGAAGGGCAGGTTGGTTTCATCTGACATTGGTGAGATAAAAGGAGACAACATTCACGGGGCATCCCCTGTGCACCAAATTCCCAGTGCTGGGCCATCTGCACAATCTCAACTTACTCTTCCCCACAATCCTATGATGTGTTTTTGCACCCACTTTGTAGATAAAGAAATCAACTGAGCCTCGGTTCAGTCAAACAGGTTAAACAGCTTGCCAAGAGCAAGTATCTATTAAGAACTGAGATTTACCTGCTGCCACAAGTCCATGCTTACTCCTCGGCCCCCTGATCTCACTGTGATATTTCTCCCTCTTTAGTCCATGCCTAGACCCGTTTGCTCCAGGTTTCACCATGAGAACCAAACAGAACATATAGTGTGGATACGCCCAAGGCTCCTGAGTGATTGTCCCCCCACCCCCACAATGTGATTGCCCCCCTCTGCTCCCTCCCACATCCCACTTCCTCTCCTCTTACCCCCCTTTCCCTGTCAGCTTTCTCAGGAAGCCCCATGGAAGATTGACTCTGGTACTCCTTCCATCTCTTACGTGGGAGAAATTACTCCTCCTTGCTAATCAGACCCTCCCCAAATTGTGTGGAAGCTGCTTTTAAGTAAAAATGCTGGAGACGAATACATGTTACCTTTTTTGCCTCTTCACAGCAACCGAGAGAAAAAAGTTTTCTCTTCAAATTGTTTAAATAGGTGAGGTCTTAAAAAACTTGACCGTATGGGTCATGCCAAGTAATTTTAATGTGCTGGCCATCTGACTGCCACCGAGAAACAGCTACTTAGCTGGCGTGTTTTTCTTGGGAAAGCATTAAATAGCTGTCAAGCCAGCTCTTTGGGTGCTAACAAACATCCAATTATCACTTAGGATGGAGTCTGGTCCCGGAGACCTGCCTGTCCTCTGAGATTCAAGAAGAGCTCTATGTGCTGGTACAGCAAGACCCACACAGCTCGTAAAAACAAATAATACTGGGCATTTACAGAGTGCGTCCTATGTGCCAGCCACTGTGTCAAGCAGGTTACACATGTAACCTTGTCCTATGTGTAAGTGAAGGCAGACACAATTATTATCCCCATTTTACAGGAGAGGGAATTGATGCCCGTGGTCACCGAGTAATAGGTGTGTCTGGTCATCTTTAGGTTTGTTCACAAGCAATCCCGAGCTAGTCCTTCTCCTTCCTGACACAGGATAGGACTGCACTTCCCTGCCGCCTTCATGTTAGGAACATGTGTCTCTTCCAAGTGGAAGCAGCTTCCTCGTCTACAAATAGTATCTACACCATAGCCTGCAGGGAAGATGAAATGTAATAACGTAACAATGTATATAGGGAGATATAGCATACTCTCTGGCAATAGAAGGATTTGATAAATGCAAGCTGTATTGTTTTAATGATAGAGAATCTTCTGCAGCTTCCTATTACTTATGAAGCCATGTCTAAACCTCCACCCAGCCACTCATGCTCCGCTTCATCCCTGATGTGCCTGTATTGGCTCTGGTAAGCCCTGATATAAGACCACCTGGACCTTGGCATCTCAATAGTTCTGGGGTGAAGGTGAAGACTGGGACTTGGATCTGGGGAGTCAGGGGCTGCTTCAAATAGCTCGGCCTCAGGAGGGATCCAGCAGAGAGTGCCTGCCTCAGCCAACTTCCTGCCCAGCCCAGCAGGAATAACACAGCTGCCGGAGGCCACGTGGGAGGCAATCCTGGAAATCAGAAGTGGTCATTATTCCTCTTGCTTACTGCCAGGATCCTTAACTATTCATTACGATAGGTTATACATCTATATTTGTGTGTGTGTATGTGTGTGCGTTTCTGTTCTGGGCAAGCACACTCTGCCATGCCTTTCCTGCTGAATGCTGCTATAAATCCTGGACTGATTGTATGGAGCAACCGTCTGAGGACACAGAGAAGTAAATGGTAGCAGGTGGACTGGGGAAGGAGAACAGAATTTGTAGTGCCACCAAACTTGCAGTACATTTCCCATTTTCTTTCCCCCTTTGGTATCATCTGACCTGGATTCAAAAGTGGCCTGAAAACCTGGAAGTGCATACCAAACACAAGCAGAAAGAGCACCAAACCTCCTTCTGGTCTAAGGCGTGGGAAAAGGGATTTGCAAGGGTCATGGAGGGTGGGGACATCCCTTTTTTTTTTCTATTCCTTCCCCAAAAAGATGCCTAAAATTCTGCGGGAAGGGAATTCTTTCCTCTGACTAAAGAAGCTGCTGTCCCAAGTGGGTACCTTTTTTTGCTCTGTTCTCTTCTTTTGTCCTCCTGCTGCTTGACCCTGTTCTCAGATACAGTTAAGGAAGTGTGCAGCAAAGCAGGAAAACTAAAGCCCAGACAATGATGAGGATGTTCCTTTTTTTTGTTGCGTGGGCAGGCACTGGAAATCGAACCTGGGTCTCTGGCAGGGCAGGAGAGAACTCAGCCTGCTGAGCCACCGTGGCCCACGTGAGGATGTTGCTTTTACAGTAACAGGTTCCTTTGTTTGTCATCTTACTGTTGCTTTGTAGGAATTTAGGAATTCATTATATATTCTGGATAGGAGTTCTTCTTTTTATTTATATATAAACATATGGAATATATATGTATATATCAGAAATATTCCTCCAGTGTAAGGCTTGTCTTTTCAATTTCTTATTGTTCTGAGAAACAGAAGTTTTTAATTTTGAAGGAGTCCAATTTACTGATTTTTTTTTCATTTGTCCTAAGAAACATTGCCTAACCCAGGTGGAGGATATATTCTTCTATGTTTTCTTCTAGGAACTTTAGAGCTGAAGCTTTACATTAAGATTTTTCATGCATCTCCGATTAATTTTTTGAGTGTAGCATGAAGTAGGGATCTATGTTCATTTGTTTCCATGCAGACACCCAGTTGTTGCAGCACTATTTTTAAAAAAGACTTTCCTCTCCTCATTTAGGGGTGCTGCTGCCTCTCTGGTAGTTGAATCTCTATATGTGCATGCATTTCTGGACTCCCTATCCTCTTCCATTGATCTGCTTGTCTATCTTTATCCCCACCCCTCACTGTCCTATTGCTTGCAGCTTTATAGCCAATCTTGAAATCAGATACTGTTAAGTCCTCCAACTGAGTTTTTCTTGAAGGTTGTCTTGACAATTCTAGTCCTTCGTATTTCCACACAAATTTTAAAATTGGCATCAATTTCTACATGTCTGCTGGAATTTTGGTTGGGATTGCATTGAACCTTTCGATCAAGTGTGGTGGGCCAGATTATCAAGGAGAAATCCTTGAGGTATCAGGGAAAACAGGCCGAGGGGAATCCTGGCTTCAGAAGGGCTTGGCAGAGGCTGTCAGCCTGTCCAGGAGGGAAAGCCCATCTCCCTATCAGCATGGGCCATCTCCTCCTCTCCACTGGACTCATACACCTCCCTCTGTACCTTTGGGCCAGAAGCGAACCTGCCTCTGTGCAGATCCGTTCACATGCTGAGGACATATAACCTTCTATGATGGATGGAGTGCCAACCAAAGGAGGATGGCGTCTGGATCCTCCCAAATCAATCAGACTAATTGGTCCTTTCTATTCTACAGGTAGAAATGTCATTGTATGGCTGCAGAGCCAGGCAGGACACATTCCGGAGACCTGTATCACCTTTCCCAGAGCTGGGTAAATGCAAGGCTGGGTGGTGTGTATAAAATGCTGTCACTCAAACCTGCAGCCTTCTGTGAGTTTTGCCAACAAAAAATCCTCCCCCATAATTTCTCCCTTTACCTCATGTGCTCTCTGGGCGCCTGGAGCCTGCTGGTTTCCTACCAGCCTCCTTCTCCCAAGTGAGACTTCTGCACAGTTTCTTCCAAATTCAAATTTCTCAGGGATAAAATTAGATCAGAGATCTGGTGTTGCCAGGAAGCCGCCTAGAGAGTGGGTGGCTGCAGGCCATTAACAGTGAGGGTAAGTTAAAATAACACTAATAAAACTGTTATTGAGTGTGGGAAGCAGAAGCCCTCACACCAATTATCCGAGGACCCCATTATGTCTTTCTCCAGCCCAGGTCTATTGTCTGGTTTTCTAGTTGATTCAGGCCTCAAAATGACATCTGTTCAAACCAAATTCTCAAGTTTTCCACTGGGATAAATCTTACCCTTTTTCTTCTACTCCTCTTGATGAATGATGTCTCACCCTGGGAGGCTTCGCCCAAATGTCACCACCTCTGCAGAGCCTTCCCTGCTGTCCCCAAGCCCAGTTAGCTCTTCAGAACTTCCTGCTCCCACGGGACCCAGGACGGGCTTCTCTGCACAGTGTGCTCGGCCCATCACGTCGTGTCCCCTCCCACCCCACTCCATCCCCCCCCCCCGAAATTGCTTCTATTTCAGTTGGTCACAACTCCAAGAAGGCATCTTTTGTATTTGGCCCTAACAAATGACCAGGACTGGTTTTCATTTAAAAACTTTCTTCATGGGTGCTGCTAGTCCCAAGCAGTTTTAATAGAGGATTGTGTTTCTATTTTGCAGTATCACTAGTTGCCATGATTACAAACTTCCATTTTTAATGTAGCATGATTCACAGCAATGCTTGGTTTAAATTTTTTTTTTTCCTGGGAGAACCTCTTCTCTGGCACAAATTCTAAGACAAAACTGAATGGGGGTAGGAAATGAACAATCATTTCTAAAACAAGAAAAATAAAAAGAAACATTGATTAGACTTTAATTTACTTCAAAGCATAGCCCACCAGAGCAACTGTTGTCGTAATTTGATTTCTCCACTTTGTTCTGAATATTTTACCTTTTTTTTTCTCACTCTTTCTGCTCTACATAATCACTGACTCTTTCAAAGCAATTAGGGAGTTGTGTGTGTTTTAAAGGAGCAGAAAAGTTGTTAGAAGAGAAGCCAAAGGCTATTATCAGTACAAGTCATAGAATCTCTTCAGTCCTTTTCTTCTTTGGAAAATACTTTGGGACAAGAGGTGGCAGCCCACCCCCCTCACCCTCTGTGGGGATTTTTTTTTCATGTTCAGTTGATTCACACCTGGCTCATTTCTCAGATGTGAGCCACCCTCCCCAGGCATCTGTACAGGCATAAGTACCATCTGGCATCTTATCCATGGGAAGCCCAGCTATGGGCTATGAAAGAAGCAGAGGGGTAGGGGCTTCACAGGGCCCCCTAAAGACCACTGTGAAGGCCTCCTGGTGTCCACTTGGAATGACTGTGAGAGCCAACATTTGTGGCATGGTAACCATGTGACAGGTAGTGTGACAAAATTTCAACAACCCCAAGAGGATGGTACTGTTGTCATCCTTCCCATTTAACAGATGAGGAAGTTGAGGTACAGAGTGGTTAGGGAACTTGGCCAAGGTCATACAGCTAGTAAAAGGGTGGCATCTGGATAAGAACCACTACCTAAACTGTCTCAAAATGACACATTCAAAGTGCTTGGCAGAATTATACCAAGAGTTGGGAAGGGAATGGGGAAACCTGAATACCCATGCACTGCAGGTGAGAGTAGAAATTGGCCCATGCTGGTAAACTATTTGGCATTTTCTTATAAAGTTGAATGTGCATATGCCATACCACCAGGAATCCTTCTTCTAGTTACATACCCAAGAGAAAATGGGTGCCTATTTCTACCAAAGACACATACAAGAGAATGTTCATTGCATTATTCATAACAACCAAACACTGCAGACAACCCAAATGTCCACCAATAGTTGAATGGATAAGTAAATCATGGCATATTTACTATGCAGCAATGAGCATGAACAAACTATACATGACAATAAGGAAGAACCTCACACACATAACGTTGAGAGAGAGAAAAGTCAGACACCAAAGAGTAGCTATTATATGTCCATCTATATAAACTTCAGAACACTCAAAACTACTCTATGCTATTGGAAGCAAGAGTAGTGGTTGCCTTTGAGGACAGTGCATAGAAGACTTCTGGGGTGCTGGCAATATACTGCTTCTGGCTATAGGTGCTGGTTACATGAGTGTATCATCTTTGTGAAAATTTATTGGCATTACTCATAAAAAAGAATGAAGTTTCTAGTATACACTACAACAAAGATGAACCTTGAAAACATTAAGCCAAGTGAAATGAGCCAGATACGAAAGGTCACATCATGTGATTCCACATATATGAAATATCTAGAATAAGCAAATTCATAGAGACAGAAAGTAGACTGGAGATTACCAGCAGCTAGCAGTGGGGTATAGATATTGCTTATTAGGACAGAATTTGTTTTGAGTGATGAAAAAGTTTTGGGTAATAGATGATGGTGATGGTAGCAAAACATTGTGAAGGTAATTAATGCTAGTGAATTGTACACCTAGAAATGGCTAAAATGGCAAATTTTATGTTATGTATGTCACCATAATAATTTTTTTTAATTATCAGGTACACACTTAAGAACTGAATATTTTTCTGCATGTATGTTTTACTTGAATAAAAAGTTTTACCTTTAAATAAAATGTCTAGCACAATGCTGGAACAGAAATTAAGACTAAGGTGAGTTTCCTTGCCTCCTTTCCCTTCTCTTTGCCTGCCTGGGGGTATCTGGATGCACCTGGCTGATTCCTCTTGCTCAGGCACTGGCCTACAAATGATGTTACTGGCGTCACCGTGGGATGCCCAGAGTATAAGACCTGGGGGTATAAGGGATCTCCCATCTGGGCCAAAGCCAGGTGGAAACCCATTCCCTCATTTTCACGGAAGGCTGTGCCCTCCCCGCCTCTGCAGGTGTGAGTGAGCTGGCTGTGGAATGTAGACAGAGTTCTGAACCCAGGAGGGCATGGTTCAAATTTGGGCTCTGCTGAAAACTTACTGCACAAGTCACTTAGCAAGACTGAGCTCCCACTTGTTCATGACAAATCCTATAAAGTTCTACACATATAGGGGTACAATTTGTGCTGCAAAGTGTAATGCAAATTCCATAATTTGCATTACACTTTGGGCCTCATTAATAATGATGGAGTCAGAGCACAGGGAAAGAAATTCAGCATAGCCAGAACAGCACAGCGTCTCCCACTTGCCCCACAGGACAGTTTTGTGCTCCTGGCTCTGCTTGATAGACTTAGGCTTAACTTCTGCTGTTTATGCCTTGGTCTCTGCAAATGTGCCAACAGACAAGGTGACAGCCTCCAGATGCATTAGGGTTAGGGCTTATTGTAAGCCCCTTGATGAATGCTGCTTCCCAGGATTCACTGGATCGAAAAGCAGCACCATCTAGTTGGTTTCATCAGCAATAACGTTGCCTGCCCTTCCGAGACATCAGAGACTTCACTTGGAAGGGGTCTCAGAGAATGCGGCCAACCAACTCTTTTCTGCTACAGGAATCCCATCCACCACACCCTGATGAATGTTTGCCCCGCCTCTGAAAAATCTCCAGTGACCATAAACTTGCTGTTTTCCACATATCGCTTTCCATAGGGAGATTGTAAAGGTTCATAAATATGAGGCTGTGACATGATACTTAGAGAAGGAGGCACAGGGAGGAATTGGCTTGATATGAACAGAGCATGAGCTCATCGCCTGATGGAAAACAATAGGTGTGACCCATTCAGAACAGCCAATCCCCTTGCAGCCTTTCTGCCATGGGGGGCCAATGGGCCCCAGCAGGCACCACAGCAGAGGATGCCTGGCCTGAGGCTGGACAGAACTACCAGTGGGGCTCACAAGCTCTTGTTTTCACATCTATGGCATGAAGAAGCCTGGGCTGCAGGGCAGGTACATAATCCAACCATATCTGGAAGGTGATACTGCCCATTACAGCAGCTCCCCAACTTCAGGGTCACAGGACTTTTCTTACTATTAATTATTGAAGACTATAAAATGCTATCTATCTATCAATATTAAAAATCAAAACTAAAACTACCCTTAAAATTTATTTAGTAATTGTAAAATAAAACTAAACCAGTTTTATTTTCCAACCCAAAACCATTGAGTAAGAAGAGTGGCATCGTTTTATGTTTTTGCAAATCTCCTTAATGTATGGTTTGCGAGAAGACAGCTGGAGTCTGTTATGCTATCACATGGCACGTAGCTTCTGGAAAACTCCACTGTACACTCATGAGAGAATGAGAGGCTAATGACGTCTTAGTATTATTAGGAAAATAGTTCTGATCTTGTGGGCTCCCTGGAAGGTTTCAGAAATACCCAGGCCACACTTTGAGGACTTCTGGCCTATATTTTGGTGTCAGATTGCCTGGATTTGAATCTCACTTCTGCCACCTAGCAAGTGCCCAATAAATATTAGCTACTGCTGCTGTTATTATCATAGCATATACTGGATTGGTTTTATTTCTAAAGTATAAGTGCTGGAACCTCTCACAGTAGAATTCCAATAAATGCCTCAATTTCAGTAATGAGCACTATCATTTAATATTATTGCTGCTTAAACATGCACCATTGTGGTTTTACTTTTACAAATAGGATTAATATGGAATGAATCCTAATAACAGAATGGAATCTTGCTATGGAGATATTGACTTCTTGACCAGAGGACACATGCCCCTCATTGTTGTGAGAACTTGGACCAGTTATCTAATCTCTCCAAGCTTCAGTTTGCCTCTTCTGTTAAATGAGGTTAATAATAGCACTTGCCCCGTAGGTTTGTATGAAGATAAGGTATGAATGCGTTTAGCTCGGCACCTGGCACACAGTCAGCACTGGATAAATGTTACCTATTATTACTTTTAAACAAAGGTTTTCCATAGCAGGTTCGGGTGGCATCATCTCGGGTGCAACCATCTCTAATTACCATAAGGGCGTTTGCTGTTGGCACAAAAATAACTCCTTAGATTAGCCAATTTGCAGAATTTTAGACCAGAATATTTGAATTAAACTTCTAGAATTTTCTTTAGGACCCTGAGTCCTCAGAGCAAAGCATACAAATGGTCAGGTTCACAGGCCCGTTGGGGGAGTGCCCTGCTCTTTGGAAAGTGGCCACCTGGCCGTCTCTCCAGTTTTCCCACAGGCTGAGTCACGCACTGCGTGGCTCTGCCCAGCATAATAAACACCTCATTCTTGCCTGCCAATCTTGCCCTGAAGATTATGTTGGGCTCTGGCTATATTTTAAAATTTAGAATATTCTGGAGCCTCATCATAGCGTGGCACGTGGAGTCCTTCTGGTTGTGGACAGTAATGGCTTCTGGACTAAAACTGATGAAATTAACAGCAAAGACATAAACTTTCATTCTTACCAGCAGTCCAAGCAATTCTCTCTCTCTCTCTCTTTTTTTTTTTTCATGTACTTATGGTCAAGATCCTTCCTGATAGCTATTTTATATGCTTATTTTTCCTTTCCTGAGAATGATTTATAGATAAATCAAGAATTTAAATATACTTTTCAGCCAGACCCAGGGATTCTTTTTTCTGTCACAGCACTGTGACCCTCCATTGTCTGACTGGCTACTATGTGCAGTGTGTTGAGTCATTGTTATTCAGCCATGCCACAGGCATTTATTGAACTCCACCTGTTTGCCAAACATTGCAAGCAGATAAAGGTCGAAAGCGTGGGCCACGTCTGACTCCTGGCACAAGGAGCTCGGTGTTGGAGACAGCTGCACAAACAAACGTCCATGGTACAGAGGGCCTTGGGCAGTGGCACCTGGAAAGCCTGCGGGGAAGAGAGGGATTGAGCTGGCAACTCGGCCTGACAAGGACGAGATCCCTTCGTGTGTCCCACATGGTACCCTTCCCTTGAGACCGCTGCATGGCTGGCTCCTCTCGCCATCGGCTTTCATTTCAGATGTCCTCTCTGCAGGAACCCCCCCATTATAGCACTCTCTATCACGCTGAATCTATTATTCACAGCACTGGTCATTATTCAAACATTTTATTCATTTGTTTACTTGTACATCATCTATTTCTCCCACCTGATTGACATTCAATGAGCGTTTGTCAAATGACTCACCAACTCTATGAATGAAATGAATGAACAACATGCTCAGAAGATGCTGTTTGAATTATATCAAGGTAAATCGCATGGAAAGTTTGAGTGGAAAAGTTAAAAAATGTCTCATGTGATACATGCAATTACTGTCTTCAATAAATCTGAATTTTTCATAAGAATATAAGTTAAGGGTCTTCTATGATTTCAGAATAAAGTGGATGAAAATGAATATTAGAAAGATTTTTGTGACAAGGCCCTACACATCAGAAAAGTACATCCAAGCAAAGACTATAGCTACAGACTTTGAGGAAAAAAAAGACCATTTGTTTGGATGGTTTAACCCTTCACCTGCCTGAAGGCAGAAGGCTGGATCATATGTTGTATAGAGTATTCAGCCAGCCATGCCTGAGAGATTATAGATATAGTGTATACATAATATATACATATTTATATGTTAATGTATACATACACATGCACATACACACATATATATATACACTCACACAAATACACACACATACACACATGGGAATGGTAGAAATATGGGAAGGCTAGTTAGCCAGTCCAGCTTGAGCTGCACTAGTACCCCTGACAGCTCAGTTATCTCCTCTGTCTCAGATTTCCGGCATACAATGTGATGATGAATTCTGGAACATTCTTGGCACTATCGATAATGAGTTCATTAGCTGGCAAAGGTGCCATGTATATTTGGAGCATTATTGCAAGAGTTAAGCCATTTTTCACATTTATGGAGATTTATTCATCCAGGTAACATCCAGGGGTCCAATACAATGTCAGTGTCAGACCCATTGCAGGGAACCAGGCATGCAGAGAACCTGGACTAATGATGTAGACAGGAAGCAATAGCTGGCCACCACACAGGGTGGCAAATGCCACTGTTGAAGTACACACAGGCCACTAAGGGAGAAAGGGAGTGGTTACTGCTATCCTGGGGATTCTTGGCAGCCTTTCTGAAAGCAGTTCCATAAGGCAAAATTTGAAGGCTAAATAGGAGCTTGCTGCACTTAGAGTAGGGGTGGGTGGGGTTCAGGGCGTGAGTATGGCATCCCAGGCAGACAGACCCATGTATGCAGGAGCAAGGAGAGGAAACAGCCTGCAGTGTGAGGGTACATGGAGGTGGCAGTGCACAGATGCAACTGCAGAGGCAGGCAGAATCCCCATGCAGAGGCCTGGTGTGTGAAGCCAGGGAGTGTGAACAGTGTCCATAAAGTAACGGGTATCCCTGAAGGATGGCAGTAGAGCTTTTAGAAAGAAGCCTTTCAGTAGATGTGGAGAGCACTGGATGGGGGCTTTTAGCAATAATTCCAGGAAGAGAAAGCGAGCAGAGAAGATGGAAATGAGAGAGAATAAAGCGGAAAACCCTGCAGGACTTGGAGACTGATGGGCCAAGAGGGAGAGGCTGAGAAGGAGGGAGGAGCTGCCTGGGTTGAGAGTAGCTATGTACCAGGCCCTTCAGGGGCAGGGGGCAGGGTCCACAGAGCAGACTCTGTGGACCAGAGTCTGAACAGAGCAGACTCACAGACCTGAGCTCCTGGTGCTAGTCACCAGAGGGAGGGGCCAGGAAGAAACAAATAAGCAAGTCTGCAAATTGTGTTAAGTCCTCAGGTGAACTCTAAAGCAGGGGAGGGAGACAGAAAATGTTGGCAAAGTGGATGGGAAGTTTGGACTTTTAGAGGGGGGCCTTTTGGTGAAGACCTGCACAGTGTAAGGAAGCCCTCCAAGTGGCTCTCTGGGGGATGCACCTTCGAGGAGGAACAAAGAGCAAGTGCAAAGACCCTGAGGCAGGAGGACATTTGGTGTGTGCCAGAAACATCAAAGGGGACTGATGTGGCCAGAACGAGATGGGAAGAGGACAAAGAGATGGGACAGCTGGTGGAGGGGCTGGGAGTAGATGACGGCAGACACAGAGGGTCCTTTAGTCTGTTAGGAGGCTATTGCAACAATCCAGGCAAGATATGAAGATGTGGCAGGGGTGGTGTGTAAGTGGTCAAATTTGGGATTTATTTTAAAGGTGGAGCCACCAGCCATCATTGATAGAATAGATGTGATCTGAGAAAAAGGTTGACTTCAAGATTTTTTAGCCACTGGCAGATTGGAATTGCCGTCTCTCCAGGTCAGGAAGGCTAGAGCTGGTTTCCAGGTGGGTATGGGGGCAGTTTCAAGTTTAGCTTAGAACAGGTAAAGTTTGAGAGGCCAGGTGGAGATGACCCAATTAACAGGAAATTATAGGGGTCTGGAGCTCAGCTGGCCTTCAGACAGAGCGGTGGGACAGGGCAGATGGGAAGGCCAAGTAGGCAGCTCCTGTATAGTAGCGTCATGATGAGACCATTCCCTGAATTCTTACAGGGTCTGAAATTCTATCTTCAATACCGTGGTTCCAAGTGGACCTATGTATAATAATCACCAGTGACGCTTTTAAAAGTCCGGATTCCTGGGTCTTACTTCAAACTTACCAAAGAGGAATCTCAGAGGTGGGAACCAAAGATACTTAATTTTTCAAAACTCCCTCAGGTGATTGTGAGGGACAGCACTTGATAATCTTCTCCAGTGAAGGGGCCTTTCCATCGATTTTGTTGTTGTTTTTAAACTTAGGGGGTAGAAGTGTGCCGGGGAGGACTGGAAAAAGAACACAGTGATTTAATTCACTCTACGGGTTAAGGACTTATTGAACATCATTTGATTGAAAAAAAAAATCTCTTGTGCCAGGCACTCTGCGGGTTCTAGAAACGGGCTGGTGAACAAAGAGGTATAATACCTGCTCTTGGGAAGCTTACATCTTAGAAAGCCCGCTTGAAAAGTGTGGGAGAGGGGAGAGGGCAAGGGCAGGCCTGGAAATCGTGCCTCAGGCTGCCTTCCCACTCTCTCCGGCCGGCCGGAAGAGAGGCTCCCTGTGATGTAAGCCTTGGAGAGGCAGGTGGGGGGATAGGATCCCAGAGAAAGCACTTCCTCGTTCCCTACTTTCTCCGCCTCAGCTGAGTGCTCAGCATTTCAGCTCTGACCGCCCCCTCTTTCTTCCTACTCCCCTTCAGAGCCCAAGTGGGGAAGTGACCCCCCCAAACCCAGCACAGTAATAGCCCTGAGAAGCTGCCCTCGGGGACCAGACCTAAGGGGCGAGGGGGCAGTACTTGAGAGAGTGGGAATCTCACGTCTTTTTTGCATCTGGTACTCCCCGCCCGCGTCAGGGGCCCAGAAAGCTCATCTCAGCGGGGTGGGACTGCCACACGGGCCCTCTATTAGAGGTCTGAGCTGGGCACACCCTAAGAAATGCTCAGGACTTGGTTTCCTAAGTTGGTTCCTCTGCGTCAAAGGCAACATCCAGCGGAGCAGAGGGAAGAGTGCAGCACTTCCGTCCCGCCCCCTAGCACCGAGAGTGCGCTCTTTGCAGTGGGCGGGGCTCAGGATGGCAGTTCTCGCTGTTTGTTAAGCTGAGAAAATAGGACAATGATGACCAGTTCAGAAGACAAAGCTTCTACTGACGGAGTTAGGCTCCACTGGTGACGAAGACTAGAGCCCCCTTCTAGCTCAGGGCTAGCTCAAGTAGGGCGAGTGGGTGGGGGTGGGGTACCGCGGGGCACCGAAGGAGACCGCTCAGAAATGCAACCCCAAGAGCAGTGATGCAGCCAGGCCTCCCAGAACCTGAGTGGCACAGGGAGGGTATTGGGAATCTGCGGCCTCCCATGGCTGTGCATCCTTTCCTCTTCCTCGTTCGCCTCACAGCTCCTGCGCGCTCCCGGCGCTTGCTTCCTCTTCTCTCCGGCTTGCTCATAACCCTTCAGAGCGCTACCTCCTGTTCTCTCCACACACATTCTTTCATCTTCAGCAAACGCTACTCACTGCCTCCTTCTCTCTAGCTCCCAGCTCAGATTTTGAAGGAATCAGATCGACCACCTCAGATTGGCGGACGAGGCACGTTAAGTGTCCGACAAGCTTCTGCACTGGCTGCCCCTGGTTCAAGAGGCAGCATTATCGGGTTCCGGGGCAGCCTGCGGAGGCAGCGTGGTCAGCCGGGCTCTGGACTGCGGTTCTCCTCAGCAGAGGCAGTGGGTGGCAGGGACTGTGACAGGAACTAACTAGAAAACCATTACTCTAGCCTGAAACCTCAAGACCGGCTGGTTCCATGTTCATCCGAAGTCAGCAATTCTCTTCTGCCCTTCTCTTAAGTCCATAACCCTCTCTCCATTATTTGTTACTCATTTACGCTGGAGAGATAGCTAATTCCATGGAAAGGAAGGCCTGCCTTATTCATTATTATTCCCCCTCTCCCCAGTCACCACATGGTAGCACTCAAATGTTATTAGTAAACTAGGTAATGGAGAAAGAAAAAAGATAGAGCACTACAGGATTTGGAACCTGAAGGCATAAGTTTGAGTCGCACAAGGTCCTTTCTGTCTGGGTGACCTATTCTGTCTGAGCCTCAGCCTCAAATTTTGCAAAACTGAATGGGCTAGATTATATCAGTGTAAAGCTCCAAGGCATGCTCTACTGCATCCCCCTGAAGGAGTCGAATGGGCATCTTCATTTCTCAGTCTTTAGTATGCTGATACATTATGAATGTCTCTGAGAATAAATTATAGAACACTTCCACATGCACTTGTACTCAGAATCCATCATACACATAACATCTCACGGGCCTGGGAAAGACGAAATTCTTACTGGGGTTACACATTACCTCTAAGGGCTGCTTAAGCTCCAAAGAATGTCTGAGTGTCTATGAGTCTATTTGGTGCTTCCTGTTTACTGGTCCAGAATAAATGGCTTTGGATTTTAGGTTTAAAATGATCCTGGCTACCTTTGGTCGTTTCCTGTCTATGTCATGTTCATGGTTGTCAGGGGTTCATTTCTCTCTGTTTATCTGTGGCCTGAAAGGTAAACCAAGGCCACCGGGTCAGATTCTACAAAGTTGCTTCTCCTTATCTTGGAGAATAGTATGGTACCTCCTGTCATGAAAAGATAAGACAGTTATTCTGCTGCTGACACATGCATGTCGAAGCATCTGAGTGGGCAGCTGTTATCTCGAAAGGGCCCCTGAGTTGTCATTTCACTGCCTGCCTGCCTATTATCTCGCCCATTTGATTAATGGGAGGTGCAGTCTGACTTGCATGTCTGTTGCAACAAAGTTAAATATCTTTAATTACTTTGATGAATGACCAGATATTATAACTGACTGGGGAACAAGGAGCAGGGAAAACCCTGTCAAATGCAGAAATATGGAGGTGGTCAGGACTCCCAGAGGACTGGGGTTGCCCCCTCTTCAAGGTGAATCACACTTAGGTGCCAGTGGCAGGCAGCACGTTGCACGCAACCCTGTGAGCCCTGTCCGTAAACAAGGAGGATCTAATCTCTCCTTCTGCGGCCTGTTCTTGGCTTTCAGGGAGGTGTCTAGGTATATTTAGCATAAAAGACAAAGTTATATGAGGCTTTTTTTTTCTTGCATATGAGAGTGGATTCATAATAATGTGAGCTTTGGAGCCAGCTGGAGTCTGGTTTGCATCTTGCCCCCCACCACCTGGAGACTCTAAGCAAGGCCCTTAACCACTATGAACCTTGGTTTCTTCATAGGTAAATGGGAATGACACCAACCTCCTACTGCAGTGGTTCTCAACTGGGGAGTTCTGTCCCCAGGGAGATCTGGAGACAATTTTTAGTTGTCACAATTGAGGAGGGGATGTTGCTACCAGCATCCTCCTCTGAGGCTAGAGGAGGCCAGGGATGCTGCTAAATATCCTACAATAAAGAATTATTTGACCCCAAATATCAATAGTGCTGAGGTTGGGAAACCCTGCCCTATCCTTACAGGGTTGGTAATGAATTTTGGAAATAAGACATGCAGGGAGTTTGGTGTTTACCTGGCATGGAATCAGCCCAATAAATAGTAGTTCTACCAATGGAAAAGTAGAGTTTGTGACAGTGCATAAAAATATTTGAACTCACTAAATCCCTTCAAAGTATGAAGAGGAACAAATGTTCTCAAACCTGATATAGTCCCTGCTACACTATGAATGCCTGAGTATCATGGCTATAGGACAACTCCAAGCAGTTGAATATATGTGTAATTAGAGCCCACGTAGGAGACGAGAGAGATTGAAAAAAGATTCAAAGAAATCATGGCCAAAATTTTCCCAAATTTCATGACAACTCTAAACCCACAAATATGAGATGCTCAGTCAATCCCAAGCACAGAAACATGAAGAAAGCCATACATACAGAGACACATCATAAATTGCTTAAAAACAGTAATAAAGAGAAAATCTTAAAAGCAGCCAGAGAAAAAAGATACATTATATTCAGAGGAACAAAGATAAGGATAACAGCAGATTTTTCTTTAGAAACAGTGAAAGCAAAAAGACAGCAGAGTGATATCTTGTAAAGTACTGAAAGAAAAAACTGTCAACCTAGAATTCTATACCTAGCAAAAGTATTTTTCAAAAATGAAAATGAAATAGACTTTTACACACATATGCAAAAAGTAAAAACTTCATCACCAGCAGGCCCACACTAAATATATATAGAAGAAAGACCTTAGGGCAAAGGAAAATGGTAGATGGAAATATGAATCTACACAAAAGAATGAAGAGCACTGGAAATGTTAACTATGTGAGTAAATATATGAGTTTTTCTTATTATTTAAATATTTTAAAAAGATAATTGTTTGGCTAAACAAAATTAATAATGTAGGGGGGTAGGTTATAATATATGAAGTAAAATATATGACAACAATAGCACAAGGGCAGGAATGGAGACATAAAAGATGTACTCACTCTTGAACTATACATGAAGTGGTATAATATCACTTGAAGATAGACTGTGATGAGTTAAGAATATATACTAGAAACCCTAAAGCAATTGCTAAAATAAAAATATGAAGTTACAGTCAATAAGTGAACAAAGTAAACAAAATGAAATCATAAAATTGGATCTGTCCATCAAAGAAGGAATACAAATGGCTAATAAACACATAAAAAAGACGATCAACATCATTAGCCATCAGGGAATGCAAATCAAAACCACAGTGAAATACCACTTTATACCCACTAGGATGGCTAGAATCATAAATCAGATAATTATAAGTGTTGGAAAGGATGTGGAAAAATCATAACCCTCATACACTTCTGACAGGAATGTAAAATTGTGCAGATTCTAGGAAAACAGTTTGGCAATTCCTCAAAAGGTTAAACAGAAATCCCAGCAATTCCACTCCCAGATATACCCAAGAGAAATGAAAACATATCCACACAAAATTTATACACAAATGATCATAACAGCATAGCTAAGAGGTGGGGGGAAAATAAATGTCCATCGACTGATGAATGGATAAATAAATGTGATATATCCATAAATAAAATACTATTTGGACACAAAAAGGAATGCAATACTGCTGCATTCAGCATGATGCATTTTAGCATGATACATGCTAAACTATGGATGGACCTTGAAAATATCATGCAACGTAAAAGAAGCCAGTTACAAAAGACTACATATTACAAGATTTCATTTATAGTAAATGTCCAGAATAGGCAACATTGAGACAGAAGGTAGATTAGTGGTTGCTTAGGGTTGGGGCACATGGGGAGACTGGGAGTGATAGCTAAAGGGTCCAAGGTTTCTTTTCGAGTTGATGAAAATATTCTGCTGTTAACTGTTGTAATGGTTGCACATATCTGTGGATATACTAAAAACCACTAAATTGTATATGTTAAATGGGTAAATTGTATGAAATGTGAATTGCATATCATTAAAGCTCTTACCAAAAAAGTAATCAGTCCAAAAGAAGGCAGAAAAATAGGAAAAGAGGAACAAGAAACAAATGGGACAAACAGAAAACAAACAGGAAGATGGTCAATTTAAACCTAACCGTATCAATAATCATATTAAATTTAAATGGTCTAGGGGGTGCAGGGGTAGTTTAGTGGTAGAATTCTCACTGCCATACAGGAGACCAGGTTCGATTCCCTGCCCATGTACTTCCCAAAACCAACCAACAAGCAAGCAAAAAACCAAAAATTAACAAATGGTGCTGCAATAACGGGATGTTCACAGGGAAAAAGGAATGAAATGTGACCCCACCAAACAGCATATCAAAAAAATTGTTTTTAATGGTTTAAATCCTCAAATAAAAGGCAGAAATTGAGAGAATGGATAAAAAGCAAGAACCCTACAAGAAACCCATTTTAAATATAAAGACAAATAGCTCAAAAGTAAAATGATGGGAAGAGATATAGATGCTAGCAATAATTTTTTAAAAAGCTAGGTAGATATATTAAAATCAGACAAAGCAGATTTCAGAGCAGAGAATATTATCAAGGACAAAGGTTATTTCATAATGATAAAATGGTCAAGAGGATATATAACAATCTTAAATATTTATGGGGCTGATAACAGAGTTTCAAAATACATGAAGCAAAAACCAATAGAACTGCAAGAAGAAACAGGAAAATTCACAATTAATCAGATATTTTAGTGTAACCAGCCAATCTACAATAACTGAAGAGAACATTTGGAGGTTGTCTAATCCAGTAGATTTATTTTATCACTTTACCAGAAGAAAAATGAGGTCCGGGGAAGTAAATTGATTTGCCCAAGGTCCCAGAGTTAAATAGTGCCAAAAACTGTACATTAGCCCCGGGGTCACTAGGGGTATTTCTTTCTTTCCTGACAGCATGCAGATTCTCAAATTTTTCCTAAAGTTATAGTGAGAGACTTCCAGTTATGAACTGGAGGAGAACTACTAGGCTGCAGTCATGGTTACTTCTATTTTATGGGACTAACCTTTCAGTTCTTTTCACAGTTACTAAGTGCTAAGCATTGTTGGAGTTGCTGGGGATACAGTAGTGAAGTCAAAGTCCCTCCCCTCAAGGAGCTGATATTTTAGTGGGGAAGAGACAGACATAATTAAACATATGTGATAGATTCTATTAAGAAAAATAAAGCAGGGTGCATTAGTCTGTGTTCTTCAGAGAAATAGAATTGATGAGAAAAATCAATATATAGATAGATAGATAGATAGATACAGGTGTGTATATATATTTATAGAATGTTAATTAATTACAGTTTATTAGATTTATTAGAGATTTATTATAGGACTTGGCTCATGTGACCCTGGGGATTGGCAAGTCTGAATTCTGTAGGGCAGACTGCAAACTGGAAACTCTGATGAAGATAGAGTTGAATTCCCCAGAAGCTGGCTGGCTGAAGTACAGGCAAAAATTCTTTTTGTCTTATAAAATTCTCAGTTCTGGCTTTAAGACTTCCAATTGATTGGATCAGGAAACTCCCCTCATTGCTGAAGCCAATCTCCTTTGTTGATTGCAGATGCAGTTAGCTGTAGATGCAATCAACTGACTGCAGATGCAAATCTCTCCATGAAATACCCTCAAAGTAACAATCATGCCAGTCCTTGCTTGAATAAACAACTGGACACCATAACCTAGCCAAGCAGACATATGAAATTAACCATCACATGAGGTAAGAGGGATAGAGAATGCGCCAGAGCTTTAGGAAATTATGTTCACTTCACCTAGAGTCTTTTTTTAAAGAAAGGCTAGTCCTGTAAAATGTTCCATGTAAAAGGGTAAATAAGGACTGCATATACAGTCCTCCTTCTGGTAATTCCCTATGCCTACTGGTAAATTAAAGGCCCTGAGAAGCCCTGCAGTGATTCAACTCATTTCAATTAGTTTAATCCAGTACTTTTAACCTTGAAACATATTTGGAGAATGTCCCTGGTGCCTCCTGGGCTCCCTACAACATCTTTCCTATCCGCTTTCAGCATTTGGGTTGAAGAGTCAAATTGTCAAATTTTATTTTTTAGCTTATTCCTCAAAAGGAATGCAGTTTCTTCCAGAATCAATTTGCAGTTGAGTCAATTACATCCCCAGAGCGGCAGCAGGGTGTCCAGGAGGAGGCCTGCTTGGGGTCTTAAAGAGTGACTCCCAACAAGTTTCTCAGCCTTTTTAGGCTCTGTTTTCTGGACTCGGCTCTCTCAGGCTCCCTCCGGTTTAACAATTCCATAATTCTTTGAGCTGAGATTTTAAGACTGTGGCTAGACGTGGCCATTGAATATTCAGGCTCCCAAAGCAGATCCTGGTGCGTTGGTGTGGAAGAAATGCTCATGCGCCATCACAAGCTGACTTGCAATGGCTCAGACTCAAGATTGCTTTCAATCAGCGGTTCTCTTACTTGCTTACACATTGGAGTCATTTGGAAAGTTGTAACAAACACTGATACTCAGGTCCCAGCCCCAGGCAGTCTGATGTAATTGGTCTTGGGAAGGGCCTGGGCATTGGGATTTTTACAAGTGTCTCAGGTGATTCTAATGTGCTGCCAAGATGAAGAACCTCTGCCTGTTTTCACACCATAGTCATTCTCATACACTCTTGAGATTTGTGGCTCTGTCTGAGCACCATCTGTACATGGGAATGTCTGACTGTATATGGAAACTCAGGGATCATGTGCCATAAAAATAAACCCAACCAAAAGAAAACAATACAGTTAAATTCTAGCCAGATACTGTTACCTGCCAAGACTCTAAGGCCTAAGGCCAGCTTTTCTCTGTTGAGAGAGATTAGCAAATGTTAGATGGTGAGATGGCTACAAGGGCCCCAAACTGAGTCTCTCCTGGACACCATTCAAGTGACTGAGAGAGAAACAAAAAACAGAGTTTGTCCATTGAGTTGTTCAATCTTATATAATGCTGGGTCTGGTGTCTCCTAAATTCCTCTTCCTTATCACCACTGTTTTGTACTGTGGGGGACAATGCTTTAGAGCCTGCAGAGGTATTTCTTAAGGGGCGGTATGGGTCAGGGACCAGCCTCATCTTGCCTTTCATTTTCCAATATTTAGGAGAAATACGGTTAAAAATGAGCACCAGTTCTGTGGTAGAATGCTTGCCTGCCATGTGGGAGACCTGGGTTCAATTCCCGGCCCATGCACCACCCACACCTCCCCC